>CM021104.1:576608516-576721448 GCA_007115665.2 Sequoiadendron giganteum
AAAACAAAACACCAATTACCAAATTCGTAAAATCCAAAGCAAGGGAATGAAACTCAAATCGACATCATACTTAATTCAAATAGAAATTATAATAACTAATTTAGTTTGAATCAATAGATAGTTAAAATCAATTAAATTATTTACAAAAATTAATTATAGAATTATGACAACCGAAATATAGAATTAAAATAATGCAGAACAGAATTGAAATCACACACCTTGCAAAATAAATAAAATATATACGTTCATCTGACAGCAGAGGAGTGGACGCCCTTCCTCCCAGCAAATCGACTGAAGGAAATAATCAGTGAACTCGTAGACTAACTCAACATATGATAATAATAGTGGTATTATATTATATCTAGATCGTCTTTGTCTATCACATAAGAGGACTTATATAGTTTTCACATAAAACAGAA
Organism: Sequoiadendron giganteum; assembly: GCA_007115665.2. Taxonomy (NCBI): domain Eukaryota; kingdom Viridiplantae; phylum Streptophyta; class Pinopsida; order Cupressales; family Cupressaceae; genus Sequoiadendron; species Sequoiadendron giganteum. The sequence continues at coordinate 576,608,936 of CM021104.1, forward strand.
TATGCCCACGGTTTGAAGTTGTGAGGCAAAAAATACATCAATCAGTTATGCAAATGGACTGCAACCAATATTTCCTGAAGCTACTCAACTGATTTACATAAAACAGAGTAAGCTTAATTTGGCCTACGACCAAAATAAGGGCTCACATAAATCCTTGTTGGCAAACTATAGATTGAAAACATTCTTGTTACGACCGCAACTAAAAAATAGGAAACAAGTAGATTTTGGTTTCCTCCAAATAGCTAACACTTGAATCATAGATACTCCTTATTTAGAACCAATATTTCTGACATGGCAATAATAAGATGGTTGGTAGAGAGAAGCATGTGCTGAAGTGGCATAAGCAGCTAGGGTAATTCTCCTCTAATAATGTTGAATATGAAATATCTAACCCAATGGTGATTTACGCAGCCATATAAAATAGATTTGATGCCTCTTGAATGTGCCTTGGTAAATGTCATTGTTTGAAGAAGACGAATGCATTGAACTGATGTGGCGAAGTCCATGTGGCAATAATGGAAGAAAGAGGTAAGTGACAGGAAGTTTCCTGCATAGAAGATTCTAGGAAGATATGTGTGCTACAATATATATTTTCTTGACATAGTGGAAGAAATATTAGTAAATACAATCTTATATTATTCATTCATATATTTTATCTAAAAACTTCATTAAATATTATTTATATATATAATTATATGCAACATAAAATGGTAAAATGGTATGAGATGGAATGGAAATAGAATGTGGGAATGGATGTGAAGACATATGAAATAGGCTTAAATATAGCATAAAATGAGACATAAATAGCTCTCATCAATAAGATTGCTTGTTTGCTAGTTAACCTATGGATTGTTGGGTTTTTGTGTATGGTGATAGAATCCCTTAGTCTTAGACTCGGAAGCAATGAGATTACGTTTGAAATGTCAATTCACTTGCAGCTTGTGTGGGGAGTTTGCTAAAATAAGTTGACATCATTTATAATCTCTTGTGCGAAATGAGATTTTCAATCTTGATCTGACATGCAACATTTGGGAATAGGTTACAACCATCATGATATCTACTTGTAACTACCTAGTGAACTCACACAGCAAAATCTATTTGTTAGTAGATTTTTTTTGGAGCTGCTGTTCCCTTGATTTTTCTCCTACCAGACCTTTGTTGGGACTGCCTTTTATTTTCTTTGTAATTCTTTCAAATTTGTTTAATTAAAAAAAAACTACTAGTGAACTCTATTTATCGATTTGTATTGCTTGTAGCAACTAGGAAAACCTACACATGTCATGTTGAAGGCACTTCCAACAACTGTAATGTTTGGTCTTGTCATGCGTTGTTCCTTGTAGTAAGAATCAATGTTAGTGCATGCTGCAAGTAGGGTTATGTTAACGCCATATTTTATTTCTATTGGGCTCTTGGTGGGATCCCTATTAGCTCGGATCTCTTGCCCCAGCACTGCATCATGTTGATCTTTTGGGTGAAAGGAAAGGCAGCAGATGATGACGCTTGGCACAACCTAAATCGTTTTAGTTGATTGTGGTACTGGTCTATCAATAGATCACATTGCCTAAGGTTTTGGTAATCTATCACAACCACTGATGGTGGGAAAGAATGAATCTAAGCTGTCAGCCTAAAGACAAAAAAAGCAACATTCTCCCTCAACAGTTGATCATGAAGACAAATTGGTCCAGACCATTGAAAGAATTGAGTTAGAATGCATTGAGAAAGGTGACCAAATGGCTTTTCAGGTGTTATATGTAGCAATCAAATCAATATATATAGATTTATAACAAATCAAGAAGATGAACACTTTAATGATCTATAGATCTACCAAAACTGTTTACTTTGAAGTAAAAGCATCTTGATGTCGATCTTGCTTTGTGTTTTAACAAGTTGAAGTGGTGGTGGATCCAAGAAATAAATAGGGAACATTTGAAGGACATTTGGTATGTTGTGATTAATTCCTATTGGTCAAAAGGTAAATATCTAAAACTTCTAAAGGGTTCATCTTTTTGGAACAAATGAGATTTTGTCACAGGGAGACCAAATTGCACTTACGTATTTCGGTAGATTGTCTAATCAAGTAGTTGGCACTTTTGAGGGCTCACAAATTTATTGCATCCATTGATCTTGGAATGGATGCATCACAACCATTGAATATTATGGGCATTTAGCGAGCTTAAGTGAAATGCTCTAAGGAATTTCTAAAGAATGACACATTTTAATTCATTGTGATGGATTGGTCGATCAAATGGTGAGCATACCTAACGATCACCCACAATATTGATCTAAAAGAGAGGTTAATATGGGTTGTTGATATGGGACAATTTAAAATCATTAAGTGGATAGACCGGACCCCTAGTTTTCAAATAGAATATAATTGAGTGTGGAGTATACCAAACTTATAGATTATATATGTAAATCTGATAAAAAGGGTAAGAGTATTAGTTGATCAAGTTGGATGACTTTCTTGTAGTGATGATTAAGGTCGTTGTGGTTACATGATAAATATTCGTAGAGGTAGATATAATTTGGATGTTTGAATTGTTATCGAGAAGATGGTAGCTGAGAGAATTGATGAAAATTAAGTAGCAACTCTATTGTTTATGGAAATTGAGAAGGGAACTAACTCGTTGAGATATTGGCTATCTTCTAGCCATTTAATTTGCATCAAATATCAATGTAGTTATATTTTAATAGGTATGATGTAATTAGATTGAAGATAGGTTTTTTCCCTTCTGTATAGAAGATACAATCTAAAGGAATGTAATATAGTGCATGACGTAAGCTTATTATTGTAATTGGGCCATCCGGGTATTGAAGTTCTCTTGTGAGGTTTGATTAAGCAAATTGGAACAAGTGTCAACTATGTAGAAAATAGTGATAACTTTAAGAAACCCCCCTAAAAATATATATAAAATCTTGACGAATCTTTTGATTTTTTAAGAAAAAATATTAATTTCTATTGGTGAATCTTTCCCTTTTTTCAAAAAGATATTAATTTTATTGGTGATTTTTTTACATCACTAAAATTTATAGAAAATTTTGGCCATATGCATTAATTATGATGGAAAATCCATCCAATCTAATAATAATTCTCATGGAAAAGTAGGACCCTGAGAGTGGAAATTATTGATGGGTTTAAGGGGTAGACTATAATATTTATTTTCCACCATTGTTTTAAAATATAATATAATGACCCTCATTGTATGTTGCAAGGTAAAATGAACCCACGATCTACAATTCTCATGGGGCTCAAAATTTCTTTTAGATCATTGATCTAGCAACCCTTGTTGTACGCTGCGAGGTAAAATGTACCCACAATCTATAATGCTCACGAGACCCAAAATTGTGGGGCCCATGAGCATTACAGATCATGGATACATTTTGCCTCGTGGAATACAACAAGGGCCATTAGATTATATTATTAATCAATGGTAGAAACTAAAGATTAGAAATATGGTCCTAAGGAAACTAATAATTATAATATTATATTGGTGAATTAATATATATTTCTACTATATTATAAAAAAATTGGGAGAATCTAATCTAATCATGTATTAAATATTGTGATGAATTTTTGGGTTAAATTTTTTAATAAAATAATTTTTTTGCCGATTTAAATAAAGACTTTAATAAAATTCTGTAAAAATGTGGCGATTCAAGTCACGTTATAGCTCAAACTAAATAGCCAATTTCGGATTCCCAAACTTCAACTATTAGTCAATTGACGAATATTAGCCACTGAAAAAATCACTGGTAAAAAGTCCAGGCAGAATTACTAGATATAAGTACAAGCTCTCTCTATGTAGATCACATCTCTTAGCCTAACTATATAGTGTGTCCTCTAGTTTATGTATTCTTTGGTGTCAAACTTTGTAGTTCAAATATGAAGTCTTATGTAATTCGATGTTTGTAAATCTAAGAAGGTGCTTACAAGAATTATCCTCTCCGTGATATGAATGTTTCCACATCTATTAGGGAATTTTAGGGAGTGATAAATTAATCTTTGGAGCCAAGTTGTTGGTTTATTACTATTTATTATTAGTCTTTCATCATAATAAATGTAAAACCTTCTCATTAAAAGTCGAGGACAATATTTTTCATTTATAAATTAGTGAAAAAATATTTTGTAATGTGAAGTTTCTTCATTTTAGGAATTATAGTTAAGTGAGATTACAAATAAATGGTTGAGATCTTGAACGTAATTTCTATATCTCTGAGTTCATTTGGATTTAATCCTTGGCCATGTATTTACAAGTATGATTGCCCATTTATCTAAGTCTTGACTTTGTCACCAATAGATTCACACACTAGTCCTCTTGAGGCAATTGATCATATTTTATAATGAATGCACCATCTCTTCTTTGTAAATTGTTGCAAGTTATGTCATTAGTTTGCATGAGCTAATGGAAAACTATATTTGCTATGTATTATTCCCTATCATTAGAGAGTTATGTATATTCTAGGTTTTCACAAGTTACATATGAAATATGGAACTAAAAATGACATTACATTTAGGAGATTTTAATTCAATCTTGCATCTTGAGTTGTATTGTAACTTGGTATTAATATGTTACTTAGAGATTTATGGTCTAAAAGACTAGTAAACCAAAATAAGGAGTATTCTAATGACAAATTTTTTAGAATATCCTTATGCATAGGGTATAGCTAAGCCATGCAACTATATTTTTTATCTCTTTAATTGTCCTATAAAATCTCTAGGAACACTTTCCTTAGTAACCAACTATAGCTCAATCATGAATTCCACTTGATTGCTTAGCTTGACTTTATTTCCTTGGGACTAATTATCAATATTTGCCTTCTAGAATTGAAAAGTGTGGTTTGACACACCAACATACTCTTTGTGACCTACCCATCCATTGCACATATTCTTATATACTTATCCCCTATCCCAATACACATTCTCATCTTTCATCATATTCACATATTTATTAATCCAAATATGCGCATACTTCCATGTACACATTACCCACCTTCATATGCCTCATTTTTTGTCCTAAGTCAAGTTTACAATCATGAGATCAAATTGACCCCTAAACTTGACCCTTTCAACTTTAAAATTTAAAATTCAAAATTTAGCTAACTCCTACCTATATAACTTCCTAACAAGGACCGATTTTACCGAAACTTGTAAAATTTATTGCTATATCCTTGTATTTGAAAGCATTTTGGAATAATACAAAGAATCTAGAACTGCATTGGAATTTCTTAGAGAAAATGTATGTTTGGAGAGTGTTGTTCACAATTTTGTACACATCTTTGTGGGCTGACCTAGGAGAACATGTTCCCTTGTGACATAATAGCAACCCTACCAAGATATTTATAAATACAATCCACCCTCACATATAAAAAGAAGCTAAGATAATTCCAGCAAAGTGAGATTTTTTTTTTGCCATTTACTAAATCAAGTCTATAGATGGGGCAAATTTGTGACTATAGAAGACCCCAATCTCCAAACTCATCCCTACACACAAAAAAAAGAGAATATTTTAATCCCAAGCCAAATATCAAACTATCATCTACTATTCATGATCCCAGAACTCCTCAAAATCTAGAATCTTTATATAGATCATGCATTCTTAAATAATAAAGCTATGTATTGTTATCCATTACATTTTCTTTCCTAAAATAATTGTTACAAATTATCAAATTTATCAGTCTCAATTTATTATTAACTATTCTAAGCTAATTTTGCTTTTATATATACAAGATATTATTAACCTATATTTACAATTTGATAAAATAATATTTGAATTAAAAATCATTGAGCAATTTCTTTATTTTAATTAAAACAATACAGATAGACAAAAGAAAATGTAGCTCACTTAAAAAATTGTGAAGATTATAAAACTCAAACCACAATATAGAGAGTACTAAAAATAGCCATAAGGAGACATCAACAGACATCAAGAACTATATATAAACAGGGCTACCCCAGTCAAACAAATAAACCAAAGAGTCCATCACATACTATGGGAAAAGTTGTACAAAAACCACCCCAATATATACAATAGCAAAACTTTGAAATAAACATAACTAAACTCCGGAATGGCTTCAAACAGCAGCCACCACAGCAGCAATAAGACCCAAAGGAACAAATATGAACAATTCCTAATAATCAAGCCACCTCCATAAAGATTATCTCTCTGCTCCTACCATGATGGGCCAACCACCAAGATAAAGATGAGTGGAGGAACATTTTAAATACTAAAAAAACTATCGTCCAATGAAGTGAATAAGTCTTTAGATTTGCATTGAGCACACAATATTATTTGTTTGCAGCTAAGAAGTTCGTAATTTAAATTGTTTGAGCTGAAAGTCAATCTTAAAATCCTTCTTTAGTACACCTTGCAACCATGAAAATGGAGAAGCAATTCAGAAAAAGAAATCAGCGTAAAGCTTAGGATTTACCTATCATGGTGAACATGACATCTTGAAAACAGCGTTAAGCATGTATTTTTTCATGTATGCAATAAGACAGTGTGACAAACAGTATCTGCCAAATCACATTTCTATGTGATGCAGGAGCATTTGAGTGAACTGGCGATCCGCATCATCCAAAAACAGTTCATTTTGGTGGTCGACTTTGGAAAAAATTGAATGACGTTTTATCATAAATTGACAAACGTCATATATCGATATGCATTTGAAGTTTGATTCAGTTGAATTAACTTTCATCTAATTCATGGAGATTGACATTGATATTGGGATCGCCATTTAATTCTTCAGTTTGTTGAGTGAGCCTTCTTTTATCTGCCTAATCAATTTTAGTTGAAATGACAGTCGCTGGCTTATTAAGAAAAAAAAATAAGTCGATTCATTTTCAGGTTAAAAAATGTAAAAAGGAGGACCATGCCAGATAGAATAGACCGAAGCAAATGACAAGGAGATGGATGGGCGTGTGTGAGAAATGCGAGAATGGACAAGGGGAAGATAGGAAGTGATAGTCAGTGTTGACATAGAAGAGAAAGACAAGGTTGCACAACTAATAGGGAAAATGAAATTTAAATGACTCCATGTCAAGTTGAATGTTGAGGATCGCGGCAGGCATGATAAGAGGAAAAGAAAAAAAAATCAAGCAGCCAAAGAGGGAACAGAAAATAGTTTTTGCATTAAAAGTTTAAGACAGAATGTGAAGCGACCATGTCCATGGGAAGGCGTTAATATATGCAAACAAAAATAGAAGCAATACAGAGAGAGAGGCAGCTTGGGTCGCGGTTGTAGGAGGAATCTGAAGGTTCTTTTCAAGCCAAGAAACAATGAAGGTCGACCAAGCCATTAAGGAGGGAGTAAATTGTTTTCAAATAATTAAGTGTTGCATTGACAGCCAAAAGGAGGTCGCGCCATCTTTTTGTAGGGGAAAACAATGCTAACCCATGGACCGAATAAAATAGAGAAGTTTTTAAGTTAAAAAGGGCATAGTGAAGCTGCATTGCAAATTGGGGAGGGGCTGCGCAGGAAATTGGAGAGTAAAATAAGCGCAACCAAGGATAAGAGTCGCCAATCAGAAAAGTAAGAGGAGGGTCGTGCAAGATATGTGTGTGCAGACAAAAGAAAGGATGTATGAGGGCGATGCTATGAGAAGGAATTGTATGCAGATTATGGGTCGTGTCTGATAGTGAGGCAGAGTAGATTTAAAGTGAAATAAAAATGTAGAATTAAAATGGCAAAGTAGTCGCGCCAAGCATAGGAATAGTTGTGGAAGTTTAAAAAAATTGCAGATTGGAGTGTTGCCGATTGAATGATATTTGAATAGGGAAATTGGCAAAGTGCAAATTGCACCATGAATGTAAGAATGTGAAATTGATCATACTAATGAAATTGAGTTGCCTCCAGTAATTTTGTGTGAATTTTGATTTGAATTTAATTGACAAGTGAAACTCTCAAATTAAAATTGTGTCGGCTGCAAAGTTCTTAAATTTTGTGAATTTTGTTAAACCAGTGAATCTGAATAAGGAGTAGTTTGTTGCAATCTTTGGGCAGAGGGTTGCTCGTAGAATTTGTGAATTGATGTGTTAAGTTTGTTTGTGACAGTGAGAGGAGATTTGTTTTCATTACTACGCAAACCTGCACCTAATAAGTCATCTTCCCAATTCAATGATGCTAAAAAATAACAGGAAAATTTCTGAAAATAGCATACTAATGCTTTTTAACAAATGGACTTTCCCAGAGTATATGTTTCAAATTTTCATTTAGCTAACAAAAAGGTAATTTGACCTAAACCACAATACATTTTACTGTCCCCAACAGGCAGTTTGCAATGTAGGATTTTCTAGGCCAAAATCAAAGCATTAGCATCAGCTTTAGATCTTCATTTTTGTGCACTGAACTTGATCCAACATCCAACATTTCTCCCTAAACCTGCATCTCCATTTTTGGTTTAGGCATGGATTCACTATAATATGAAGGAGGATACAGATAAATTTTCTTTAAAAGAAAGATTCTCAAGTGATATTTGGACAGCCATAGCCAGTCTTCAAAAAATTATATCAAACAGGGGTGCATGATTTCTCAGTTAATTCCACAAACACTAAGGACTACACAAAAATAAGAAACTGTATAGACTTATTGTTCAATTCGGCAAAGTCTGCGATCTTATTGCTTCAGTTGTACGCAATGCAAACCGAGATATAGCTTTAAAACCAGCCTCACCATCCCAATTGATCAAAAAATGGATGAATGATTTTATTCGAATATTCATAAACTTTATTGTGTGGCACATATAGCATGAAGAGTATTACATGTGTGGTAAGAAAGATTTTATTCACAACTTGAATTTTACCTGCTTACTACTAGTTAAAATAGAGACCAACATATCCACATCTAAATGAGAGAATTAAATAGATGAACATCACACTATTCTATGAAATAAATTGCTAAATGATACACAAAATTAGTACTGAAGTGAATAGCAAACATCGATACGTAGCTTGACAAAGTTACTCAATTCAATTTAATTATCGGAATTACATATACAAGCTAAATAACTTCAATTGAACACAATTTTCTGCAGCACAGACTTAACATCACCTTATATTTGAATTTATGTGCTCAAAGCACTTATTTATTAACTTTCAAAGGGCAGCTTTTAAAGATTTATGAAACATCGAAATAACAACAAAATATCCCAAAAAATACTACTTTAAAGTGGTTCTATCCCTATCTGCAGAAATAAAACTACTTCAAGGCATACCTAATTCTAAAACAATTAATAAAATACAAAGGCCTAATAATAGGCTCACATCCATCACCCGACAATAACCACTGTTGTATTTGACAACTGTCCAATGCAGTGGGTGCTAGACACAGCATGTTGCACATGAATACCCTTAGGCAAATTGATACAATTTTTCACTCAAACTAGTAAGCTTTTTGAAGAACACTAAAAAATTAACCATTCTTATTGTAAAAACTTGATCAATCTAATCTGATGACTTGAAATTAAAGCCCTACTTCAAATCTCTACAATCTGCTCAAGGATCTTGCTAAAATATATGAACCTTCCAGAGCTTCTAAAAGCCTAACTATGGGGAATCCATGGACACTTCAACATGTCAGCATGCCAATCCTCTAAACTCAAAACCCTGATTTGGATACAGTTTGATTGAAACTTCCATGATCAAAACAAAGTTTGAAAGATGTATTACTCTTCATTGCTTGTCCCGTAAGTGAAAATAGAAAGCTCAGCCTGCTGGAAAGGAAAAAAAGGTGGTCACTTGGAAGGGGAGAAAACACTGTTCAAAACTGCTGTCAGCCTTGGAAACCCTTTCAAATGCACCAAAAACATCATTACAGATTTGCAAAAATATGACTGAACACCATTTTTTTCTGCTGTTAATAATAGAGAGGAATGGTTGTAAAGTTTATAGTGACCATAGTAAGGAGACTCGGACTCGGCTAGGGCGACTCGACTCGGGACTCGGGGACTCGGGACTCGGGCTCGGCGCAGACTCGGCAAAATGAAAAAAAGTTGAAAAAACCCTAGAAATTTAGAGATTTTTAAGGATTTAAAACTTGTTTCAAGTACCCTTTATTGAATACAATACAAATAAAATAAAATTTAATCACATACACAAGTATACAACGATCGCATAAGTATAAAGTACACAAATTGTAGTTGCGCTGCTGAAGGAAATAGCATACTTAGATATATAAAATTAGTCAAATGTATACAAAACTCATGGAATATGAAATCCATAACATCAAATGTTCCATAAAAATATGAAATATCAAAACAATAGCTATAAGTCTATGACTCTATGGCATAGTGGAGCCAACATCCTTCCTACAAAGGCGTCTAAGGATCCTGGATGATGAAAAGTTACTTACATAAGTATTGTAAAATGAAAAGTTTTAAGTTTTTAACTTTAAATTTGAATTCGATAATGAGATACATCTAGATTCTAAAATAATACAATTTAAATATAAATTTTAGAACAATTGAACGAAAAAGAATTACCTAGCTACATGGAAGGGAATGGTGCAGTAGTACCAAAAGTCTACAATTGTCTTTTTTGTTGCATCATGTGCGTCCTTGTTCCAACCCATGCTCTCAAGCGACGATTGAGAACCAGTAGTAATGTGTGGTACAAAATATGAGTCCACGACATCAAATATTCCAAACAAATATGAAATATCAAAACAATAACTACAAGTCTATGGCTCAAAGGAGTTTGCATCCTTCCTACGAAGGCATCTAAGGTGGGTCGTAGATGACATAGCAATTGCAGCCATAGTCTCTGCTTGTGACTCCATGCCACCCTCACCAACATTAGTTTTGGATGTGTTTGCTCATGCTTTAGCCTCCTCCTCTGCCATGACTATAGCCTCAACCTCTCTATCTACCCAGTCAACCCAATCAAGGTCCTCATCACTAGCACAAGTATACATCGATCATATAAGTATAAGTATAAACACAAATTGCAGCCATAGTCTCTGCTTGTGACTCCATGCCACCCTCACCAACATTAGTTTTGGATGTGTTTGCTCATGCTTTAGCCTCCTCCTCTACCATGGCTATAGCCTCAACCTCTCTATCTACCCAGTCAACCCAATCAAGGTCCTCATCACTAACACAAGTATACATCGATCATATAAGTATAACTATAAACACAAATTGTAGCTGAGTTGCTCAAGAAAATAACACACTTAGATATATAGTCAAAGACTCAAATGTATACAAAACTCATGGAATATGAAATCCATGACATCAAATGTTCCAAACAAATATGACAATAGCACACTTAGATATATAGTCAAAAACTCAAATGTATACAAAACTCATGGAATATGAAATCTATGACATATCAAAAGATTCAAAACAATAACTAGAAGTATATGGCTCAAAAGAGCTTGCATCTTTCCTATGAATGTGTCTAAGATAGGTCCTGGATGATGTAGTAGCCATAATCTCAGATTCTCAAGTATCAGGGAAATCGCCATGATGGGGTTGAGAGGTAGTGCCCTTTGTGGGGGTTTAGGCGCAGTGCCTCTAGTGGGGTTAAGGGTCAACGCCCCTCGTGGGGGTTTGGGGGTAGTTCCCCCAATGGGGTCAAGGGGTAGCGCCCCTTGCGGGGATCTGGGAGCAGTACCCCTAGTGGGGTCAAGGGGTGTTGCCCCTTGCGGGGGTTTGGGGGCAGCGCCCCTTGCAGGGGTTTGGGGGCAGCACCCCCAATGGGGTCTGGGGGCAACACCCCCAGTGGGGTCAAGGGGCAACGCCCCTTGCGGGGATCTGAGGGCAGCGCCCCCAGTGGGGTCGAGGGGCAACGCCCCTCACAGGGTCTCGGGGCAGCGCCCTGGGCGCGCTCCCTGTCGCGATACAGGGCGGGGTCGAGGGGCAGCGCCCCCGCCACCAAGCCCAAATTAAGACCTCCAAAACCATACAAACCTCCATGGCGTACATCATTTTGCATTCACAATAAGTAAATAAATTTTAAAAAAAAAATTCAAATTTCATGTATTTTTTTCACTTTCAAAACTTGCCTTTTGTCGAGTCCTGCTGATGGGACTCGCCTGGACTCGGCGAGTTTGGCGAGTCTACTAGACTCGGCGAGTCCATCCAGGACTCGGTAGGACTCGGCCGAGTCCGAGTCCGAGCCCCCAAGACTCGGCCAGGGTGACTCGACTCGGGACTCGCCGAGTCTTGGCGAGTCTAGGCGAGTCTCGTAACTATACTTTATACAATGGTTCATATAGGTGCTGACATGCTTTAATCCGCAGTTTTTTAATTTTAAAACTAGCTATACACAATATGGCGCACATCATTAAAGCCTTCAGTTCATGTTTGACTGGGCGAAATATTAGAGTGGCAAAACCACGAGGAGAGCATGCCCTACTCGTAACTTAGTCCAATCTTCAACTTATGAACAAATTTTTGGTGGTTAAACCACTTGATTTGTATGCTTAGAGTAGACATCATATGGCTTTGGCTTCTCTAAAGTGCGAGTTCTCATGATTGTCTGAAGTACCCAAGCGGAGATGTACCAGGTTATTGCCATGTTTTAAGTAAGGCAGGATTTATTAGTGGTTGAGCCCCATGAAACATGCACCCATATAGCTTGTTATTTCTCCTCCTTACTAGCTAGTGCAAATCACCTATCATATTGCCATCTTATTGACTGTTTGGTGGAACTTTTAGTGACTTTATCCAATAAAAAGTGTGCCACAGTTTGACTTCATTTCCCTTTTAACTGGCTGGCACATTTTCGTAGCCATTTTGCCACATTTTGAGCAAAGAAATAAGAGGGCTTTGACCATCAAATTGCACACCATACTTAATGTCTTAAGACCTACTGCTGAGTGGCAAAGTTCACTAAGGTATTTTCAAAGGTTTTATGTGCTAGGTAGAATTTTGGATAGCTTTTACTATGATAAAGTGTGCCAGCCTTAGATTTTATATTCCCTCTTTCACCTTGGCAGAAATTGCTAATCCTTTAACCAACTTTTGACCTCTTAAGCTGAAAAGGTCAGTGCCAAAGCCACTCAAAAAGTGTGCTTTATAAACTTGAAAATTTCCCTTCAATATCGACATGCTATCATAAGTCCTTTGCCACACTTTCATAAGTTGTTTGCAATCATTTTGGTGGGGTTTTGGATGTCTTTTGCCATGACAAAGTGCGCCTCCATCTGATGTTTTAAACCTCCTTTATGCTGGGAGTGGATTAGTTAAGAGTTTGCCCAATTTCTTCCTTAGGTGTTGATTGAAGAGGGTTCAACCACCAAAAAGGTGCACCATGCTTTGATTTCATTTCTTTTTCATTCTAAATGCACTCCAGTAGCTTGAATGCCAACTTACCTTCAACATGGCAGAAAAACATGTGGCATTGCCACTACATTTGTGCACTTTAAAGTTTGTTCTAATTCATCCTTAGGTACACTTCATGTCATTTTCCTCTCCAACCAAAGCACCTTTCTGCTGATTTTATCTCGCTTTGAAAGATGACTGAAAAACTCAGACCTCTGCCCTGCTTGCTGCTCTTATATGTTGCTGATCTGCAGTGACATCATCATCTGCTCTACCAGACTCGTGGTGATCACCATTGCCCTGCGGAAAGTGTTAGTTGAAGTATAGAACATAACAAAACCACTTGTCAACTGAGTGGGAAGATCACCAATACTTACCACCAACAAATTTGAGGATCAACTGACGACGCATCTGACTAAAAGAGGCCAACAATTCTTTTTAAAAGTATTTTTATCATTGGAAGTATTACTACCTACGCAAAGCAGAAAAGGTTTTAATTTTTTCATAAAATGCTTATGTGGGTGTCATATGACATATATGCATTTGTATGGCATACCTGAATGGCATACTAGCAATATGCTAAGCCTGAAAGGAAATAGCTTCTATAAAATGCATACTGTAAGCTGGAAACATAAAGAGCACAAAGGTAATTTTCTACTTTCATACAACAAATGAAAGAAATTTTTCTTCGACACACAATTTAGATCTCCTGCATGAGGTGCAATATACAATGCATTGTATGGGGCCAGATCTCACCCCAACGAGTGCCCCATTAGAAAGATTGGGCCCAGGGTTCACTATTGATTCAATGGGCAACCTGTTCGGATCAGCCACCCCTACCTCCACAGCCACAGCCACCACTATAGAGGTAGCAGATAACAGTAACAGTAGGGGTTAGTGGTTGGGTAGCCATTGCCAATGGGGAATGAAAGTACCCCATTATACTATAAAGGATAGGGCCCCCACTTTATATAGTATAGTAGGGGTTAGGAGCCCCTACTATCCTAAAGAGTATAGTACCTTTAGAAACCCGGAAAGGCAAAAGGAGAAGGATACCTTTTTTGGGTATATCCAATCATAAATGTCACTATTCCAGCATTAAATCGTTCAATTTTAATGCCTCACTTCATTGAATAAGTGTAGCTTTGATGTAACATAAATAATACAAACACAAATATATGTACATATTTTCAGGGATAACTATAGCCAATGTAGCAGTAATTGATAATTACAAATTAGGCACTTGGTATTTCAGATCATTTATTGTGTCTCTGTAACACAATAAACCACAGAAAATACTCTTCTAAATCTTCAATCACTCAAATCATAATTTGGTTTTGAGTCAAGAAGATTGAGAAAGTTTAGAGGCAAATGATCCCACTTTCCTGCTTGTCAAGGAGGGTCTCATCTGAATAATAGCAGAATCATTAGCCCCAGCCTTCAAGGCCATCCTTCCAGCTTCCAAGAAACGAGCAACCGCATCCCGTACATAACTATTTGCTTGTTTCACTGTCATAGTTTTGCCAATATCAGTATAGCTTTTGAGTAAACAATCCCCATTCAACTGTGAAGCGAGTATAACAAGCTCCTCCTGGAACTCTGTGATTTTCTTCTCTTCATCTATTGGAACAGGCCTTGATGACTTTACTGGTTCAGGAAGTGTTTCTGCACAAATATTTGACAGTGTAACATATTTAGCAATCAAGGAAAGTGGTAGCTTTTTTATGCAAGAAACAAGAGAACAGTACCACCAAGAGATAGTCAACAATGCACAAGAAATAAATGAAATCCAATGATGAGGTGGCATCAACACACTTACTCATAAATAGTGGATTAATGACCAAATTTATAGAGTCAGTTTCCTAAATTTTTATTTGAATTCTACATTGGAAGATTTCTTTCCCCATCATTTACTTCGCAAAGTGGTATCTAATTCAGCTATATAGGTCAAGTCTTGAATCAATTGGTTTACTTATCATTAATAAAGCTAACTGACTTTGAATGTGATCAGAGTTCACTCTTATTTTTGTTGTTCATTCACTACCTACCTAAGTGGGTAGGTTAAGTAATAATTCTACTAAATGGACATCTGTATGTTCAAGCTAGATATCATGTTAGTAACTCAAGAATTTCCAAGTTCGGTTATTTCAAGTTTGGAAAATTTGTCCTAAAAGAAATCATGGCTTGTTGAGATTCATCTATTAAAACAGATTTCATATCTGTGACAGTGAAACGTATGATAAGAAAGTTAATGCATTTTCAGAATATGAAAAAGAATTCAACAAGTCCAAACACATAATCTAATAATTCCTAGAGGAGAAAATGCCCAACTGTATAATCCAAGGGATGAAGACAATTTCTTATATGAAGTTTGTAACAACTCATCTCTAGTAAAATTTAAGCCTATATCTTATTGGGCGGTAGGAAGGAGAGCCTTTGCAATTCTCATCATGGTAAATGAAAGCCACAATAGATGCCAAGACCCATAGGTTCAGGGATGAGAAAAGATTATTAATGCCTCAATGGATAAGAAAGGTAATTTGTACCATGTTCAGTGTTTGGTTAGCACAATATGGATTCTGGAAAGTCACCACAGCTACCTGTTTAATTTTTTGCATTTTACCCCTTCAGCATCTTTGATACCAGTGTACTTTCAAATTAATATCATAAGACTGAAAACACAAATACATCGGGTTCAGAATGGTTTATCGATTCAGATGTCTATTCTATTGCCACCTGAGACCCTTCTTTATTTTTGATTCTCTCATTTTTACCTGATTTGTCACTCAAACTGTTTCGTCTCTACTTGACTAAATAAGATTATCCATATGAAATTTATTTATATAACTACGAAGTTACATGCCAGGAAGAATGTCTTGTGCCTAATTATAAACTTATGCCGCAATATTCATCTCCAAGCATGCCAGATTTTCAACATGAAAGTGTAACAAGTTTTAAAACCCCCAAGACAAATAAAATGTTTTAAGATGTACAATAAGTTATTTACCGACCTAGTTCAGAAGAGTTTTGACAGGCATTGTTTCACTACACAGAAGCTGTGTCAAATACATCCTCACAACAAAGTAGACAACTAGTATCTGGCTAGAAAAGAATAACCTTCCCAATTCATGAAGATTTCAAACATGAAATGATGCAATAAGGGATTTAGATATTTGAAACACCCTAGAGACTCAGCCTGGAGCTTCTACTTGCACTTCTTTCTCTCCTCTATTATTGCTCATTTAACTTATAGTCAATACAAGGAAACTACAAAGGTGTATTATGATTACTTTGATTATCATGTATAATCCTACACATTACATGGGACACAAATAGCCTCTTCTTCTGCGGTTGGTCTCAAGCACATTGTTAGGGATTAGAACGGAACTTATCAAACCTTTCCATGGGTTTCCTATTTTGAAAAAGTCAAAACAGTCAAAAAAATGAATCACTTTATCCCTCTAAGACCACATGATTTCTTCACTTCAATCATGTGATCATCATTAAATTTCCAAATGATTTAGTTATGCAATACACATACAAGACTGTACAACAAATTAAACCAAGTCACGAATGTGAAGGAAGCCTATGCATCTCTATTTCTAAAGGGAAACAGCCCTGCCAAGAGTTGCTTTAAGGTGGCCATAAATGCAAGTATGCTCAGCAACAATATGCAACAGCCTTACCATCTCCATTATGGCCCCAAGGGATAGAGGATCTATCACCAACAAGGAAAGTCATGACCAGCATGAATCATACATAGGTTTGTATTTACATTCACAAGGAAGCTTTATGCCATTTAAGCAGAGACACACCAACATCCTCAGAATTCTCCATACCATAGGTTTGACAGAAATTACACTACAAGATCACTCTAGGGCTTACGTTCACTTGGTTACCAATGCTATCTCTTCATCCAATCATCACAATAATATGATTCCATCATAAGCCATTATGATTCATCATAGGCCATTATTATGTAATTATAAACCATTACAATTCAACATTTATTATCATGAAAAAAGGTTATGGTCATTACACCATACAATATCATCAATATTGAATCACAATGAGTTATAACTTCTTCAATATCAAATAGACAGAGAATGTAATATATTAACTTAAAAATTGCAATTTTTTGAATGTGAAATGGGTCAATCATGGAACCTACCCAAACAGCCATTTTACATGGTCAAAATACAGATATAGACCTCAATAAGATGTCATTTTTTGTGATAAGGATGCAGTTAGGACAAGAAGCTTGAGAAACGTCTACCACAACAAGCTGCCACATCCCATATCAATAAACTCTAGTGACAAATGATAACTACACAATTTGCAGTGTAGATGAGGAAGACTGCACACTGCATGAGAAGAATTTGAAAGAGTTCTCTTATGTATTTAAATGCAGTTATGATAGAATGCGTGCTATTTCCTTGTTTAAGAGATTTAGGCTAGCTCTAATTCAAATGCAAGCTTATATCCTCTGAACAGACATTATTTTATTGGTATTTTAACCAGATCATGACTTCTTATTGGGCCCAGGGATTGTTTATGGACTTCTTAATCCTTTTAGGAGATCTAACACAATAAAGTGACTACTACATGCAAAATTTGAGCTATGCATAGTTTCAAACATGAGGTTTTCTACCAGCACCAATTCTGTAACTTATTATTCTATTATCGTAATAATTTTCCTCCATTTGGTATACCCATTGTCTACAAAGATGCAAGATTCTCGTCAACTATCGCAGATTTCTGATTGCCCTCCCTTTGATCATAAAGTCAAATACTCTCTAAATTCTAAATTTCTCTATTTCCTCACTCCCATGAATGGTTCTTAGAGGTGAATGGTATTCTACTTTATTCTTTTAAACATCTACATAATTTGAGAGGTTACAAACTTACAGTATCTGCAAGTACTTTCTTCAAGAAAAAATTGCAGAGCACTAGATGCATTTTAACATAAGATGTAACTACAACTTTTAAGCGACTCCATTAAACCTTCTAGATCACTGCTACTGATCAACAATGTCTTAGAGATAGTCTAATGTTTATTTCCCTTTAATAAAGCATTATTAAGGCTTGCTTTCATCTATACTTTATCATCTGCAGATTCTGCACTGTGGTAACAAGGGGTTCCATGTTGATATTCGTACAATTTTGTACTTCATGGACTCTTTCTACTCTCTTTTTACATTCTCAATTGAATATATTTTGAAACATGTAACACTTAAGTTTTGCCATAAAAATTGGCTATCGAGAAGCATCATGCTGATACATTCCTCTGAATGGATACATGCCTAATATAAAGCATTTGGTTTATTTTAATAAAATTTAATAAATGAGGATTGCATGGATAGTGATGCAGGTGTAATATATGATGTCTTTTAGAAAACCTTGAATATAATATGGCTGAATACAAAGATGTTAATAGAAAACCCTTTACTATCAGAAACATAACAAATAAATAGCACCTAACATGCTCCTGCATCCAAATTTTAATTGCACTTGATAGCTGAAAGGAAATAACTTCTACATCCAAAATTTAATTGTACATCATAAAAAAGCAGCTACCATTGTTTGTCAAAAAAGCATCTATGGCCACTCCACTACCCTCTTTTTGGGTTATAATTTGTTTTACAAGATTAACAATAGTCAGAACTGAGCTATCCCTAACTTTTTCCTTGAGCATTTCCAAACTTTCAGGTCACATTTTTTGTCCAAATCCATCCTTTTGTTTAACAGACTCATTATTCACTACAAATTTTCTATAAAAGATAACCAACCCATGGAAACTCCTAAGAAAATGTCAATTAGTTTAACTAGGTTTCATCATTCCCTAAGAGAAACAAGTTCTGTCTTCTGCATCTAGAGGACACAGAGGCAACAAGAGAGTTCTGAATTTATCATATCAACAACTACCCACAAACGAATTATGAAAGAACATTTTATTAGTTACTGCTGTTTCTGACAATCCAATAGGTAGCATGTATATGCATAAGAGTGTTGAAGAAGGAGAAGTATTTTCAGACAAATGCATTTCCATCCACTACCATTCCTTTCATTAGAAATCTATGGTGAATATTGAGGCTTGTATTTATAACATTATCAGTACCATTTCTTGTAAGTTTTCTTAGTTTAAACTCTCTCTGTGTAACTTGAGCTCCATGCCATGGCTATTCCATAGGATTATCCAGACTTGATAACAAGACTATATAAACTAGTGTAAAGTCTTATATAACCAACTTTAGGCTCCTAACTCTATTCTTCCAGATAGGCCCCTCAAGAATCTCCCCAAGATTTTTTTATCATCAAGGAGGCAACATGATATAAAATGATTCTTTTAGTCAAGAGATTCTGCCCTACTCAAATATTGTAAGGCTGCAGTATGCACACACAAAAAGTTAGAAACAAGTTGAACAACTCACTATACATGCCTAAAAACAAATAAACCACATGAAAATTGAAAAACAATTGCTTAAAGCTAAACGATATGGAAGCATCCCAACTGCTTATCTAAACAATCCTACCTTAGTATGGTGTTACAGTGCTCAGGTCATCATCATAACTTAAGTTCTGATGTGAACCTGTTCTAGAAAGACTATCGGCAACATAAGTAATCAGCACCTTAGACTGCGAACTTGAGGCTTATGAAGACCAAAAAAACTACTCCAAGAACAACTAATACCAATCAAGATATCTACCATACATAATATTGTAGTTACAATACAAGTGAGATCGAAAGTTCTAAAATGTAAGGCATTTTACAAATGCAAGATAACAAGAATAAAAATATGGGAGAAATTTGTGCAATTTATAATAGGGAACTTGGTAAATGTTTTATCTAGTGTGAA
Source organism: Sequoiadendron giganteum (assembly GCA_007115665.2). Lineage (NCBI taxonomy): Eukaryota > Viridiplantae > Streptophyta > Pinopsida > Cupressales > Cupressaceae > Sequoiadendron > Sequoiadendron giganteum. Next base: position 576,629,054 of record CM021104.1, read on the forward strand.
AAATATAAATAAATTCAAGAACTAATACTCCATTTGGTCTTATTCAAAAAAAATTGTCCTCTAGTCATTTCTCCCAACTTTCTTCCCAGCCTTTCTTCTTGTCTGTGCCTCTCATCCTGCTTTCCTGCCTACTGCAACTCACAACTCAAGCACAACTAGGATGGATGACACAACTAGTTTTGAAAATGAAAAATGCAATTAGTGGACAAGTCCCAGTTTATAAAATGTAGAAACAGAAGATCACCGGGAAAATTGACGATTTGAACCAACCTGTATTAGAGAATAATTTCAGTCTTTTAAAATGTAAGGGGATTGGAGAGGTGTCACATACATCATAACAGCAGATGTTATTTCATAAAAATAAAACTAAAACAGTTACCAGCTAGAAAATTCACGAGAGAATAGGTCAAGCGATGAAAAATGTCTCACAAACAATCCATGTTTTGGCTTCTGAAGCACAACTGTAAAATGTAAAATGAAAATTCCAAGCCATGTTCTCATAACACCCATATAAAGGTGATATACCCTATACACAAGGAAATAAGAATGATTTGCCTCAAAAGAAACAAAATGCACTAAATTTTGAAGAAGCAAGTTTAGTTGTTATAGTAGAAACGAGTTGCTAGTTGAGACATCTGCAATAAAGAATGGAAATAGCTGACCCCTCTACTAGGATGCTATCCCACAGAAGATCCAACTTTGTCACTGGTTACACCTGTCCATTTGTCTCTATCCCAAGTCAGTTTAGACACCCGCTTTTTACCATTAGTACAACTTGGCCCACTCAAGCTCATTTTGAACCATCTAAAGAGCTCTTGCTTGGGATTTGACACCCATAACTTATAGATTTATGGGTCTGCTTGATGTTAAATGATTTTTACTATATTTGTCTCGAGAGATGCAAATGCTCAGTTTGCAATAGGTTCTAACTTGTTTCTATGTTTCAAATTGTTCAATATCCTTAATGCATGGTGATTTGCCAGGTCTTGGCATCTTGTGTGTCTTCCTTTATTCCAATTTACTTTGCCATGTCCATTATTGTCAATATCAAATTAACAAATATTTAATGACTATGCTAAATATCGAATACTTGCAGCAACATTTCATTTAGCAATGCTATCAGAAGTGGAAATTCTAATCGTATGTCTAGATGAGCACAACTTTAAACTTAAAGTATTGAACACTGGCAAATCAGAGGAAGGTACAAATAATAATAAACTCATCCAATCCTTAATCATAGAAAAAGACGATGCAAAGAAGCCCAAACCTGGGCAATCTGTCCGTGGAGTATCTCTAATATAAAAATAGCTTTCAAAACTGCCGGCCCAAGCATCTCTTTTTGTTAAAAAATCTGATTTAAGATTGAAAAGCTTCTTCACTGTTGCAGGCAAAGATGAATGCTCAAAATGTGAATCTGGCATAGGGCCATTTGGCTCATGGATTACTGCAAAGAAAAACAAAGAAATCATCAACCTTTACCTAAAAGGCCAGAAATTAGTAAATATATCTTGCACATCTAAGCTCATCATTTCTGCTAAATCCAATAAAATAGCTAAATTAAATTGTCTTTTCCATTCTTCTATGAAGACAGAACTTTGTCCTTGTCCACAACTCTTATAACATCCTTGGTACATATAGGCAAACACTGATGATGGAATAGAAGCTAACAAAATATTCACAAACATATATGCTAGTATATGCAACAGCTCCAAAACATATTTGTTAGCATTGAGTCCAAAATAAGATTAGAGGCAAATAAGGAATAATTAATATGAATCTCAACACAAAATTGTGCTATGGATCAGAGAGATTATTCCCATGTATCTGTATTCTACCAAACTTAGATAATAAAGCAAGTGAACTTTAAAGTTTTCAAGTGACAACAAATTGTGCCTGTCATTCTCCAAATGCAAAACAAACATGGTTTTAGTTATGCACAGTGATGAAAATACTAATGCCAATCATAGCTCCGATATATCAAGGTCCAGGTTGTCTGCCCCATAAAGAACTATTTAGAAATTTAATCTAACAACAATGACTCGGGCAATTTATGCTGGAAGTTTGTTCATCGCATTCATATGCTCAGAATCTCTACACAAACATCATAGCTGGGATGTAATTGAAAACCCTGATTTGTATAGTAAGACCCAAGAACAGCTCAAAAAACTTAATTCCATGAGACTATTATTGGGAGGTAAATAGAAGACAGTTAACAAGCCCTGCATTCCAATCTTGTGGATATGTTGCACTTTAAAGTCCTACTGAAAGATCTCATGTATTGCATATGTACTCAAGTCAAGCTAACACCCATTAGCAGGGTAGGCAGAGATAAAGATAATAAGCTTTTGTTGCTTGCATGGCTGGGGGATTCCTCCCTGGTTTTCTATGAAAGTGTGCACCCCCTGGTAGCTATTTCTCAGCAACTGAGTTATGAACTCAAGAGTCCCAGTATGCTTGTTTTTGAACCATAATCCTGAGCATTTATGAACTCAAAATTTCTATCTTGTGTCTGATGCAGGAGCATCCCCAGTTGCATGGCAATCCAGATCAAACAAACAAGTACAGATTACACAAACATACATATATATGTATGTATGTATGTACATACATATACATACATACATACATACATACATACATATATATATATATATATATATACACACACACAGAGAGAGAGAGAGATTTCTAAGCAACTAAGCTATGAGCTCAAGAGTCCCAGTATGCTTGTCTTTGCACCATAATCCTGAGCCTTCATTAACTCAAAATTCTTACCATGCATCTGATGCAGGAGCATCCCCGGTTTCATGGCAATCCACATCATCCAAATAAAACAATAATATATGTCAATAGATAGATAGATAGATAGATACAATTATAATAGCAGTAGAAAAAGCAACATCAATTAACTGAAGAGTGAAGACAAAAACTAACAAACTGTACTTGTTTTCTGCCATTTTAACCTCTGCAAGGATGTCAAGGCATTTTAATGATTGGAAGATTTGAATTTCTTTAGGAGGAACTAAAGGCATATTTTTTCTGGTTTTTTTAAACAAATAAGGATCCACCTTCAGATTTTACACAGCAATACTTCTGGGCGAATTATTACTGTACTTAATGCTGCAAAACATGTCATTTCACCCTGTTCTGCAATTGACTTGTTATGTTCATTGTAGATGAGGGAATCTCTATTAAATACGACCGATGTTCATAGTTTAGAGGGAATACAAAATAAATAAATAAAGAGGCTTGCAGCTTTGCATAGGGAACTTCGCATTTTTCTTTTTCGAGGGACAACATGTTACTGGGTCTGTAAAAGATGGGCAGTGTGGAAACGTCCTTGTTGTGGTGGAAAGGATTTTCACATCACCTTTGAAGACAATCTGCTGAGAGTTATCATCAGGCATTCAAGGGCAAACAGTGCCTAGATTGATGAGGAGGGACTGAAAACCATACTATTGAAGCTCTGTTAACAGGATTCAAATTGAATGTTGTCAGATATCTGTATATCATTTTATGTTTATTATAAATTTCTCCTCCATGTCTCCCATGGGCATAGAGGCAGTTGGCATCCTTGTTTTTTCATTTACATAGATAATCAAATTGTGTGTTATTTTTCTTGAAAGAATCTAAGGCAGTCCTTAATTGGAACCCCTTCCTACCGCATCAGTGTCTTTCAGGACTAAAACCTTGGGCCCAACAAACTAAAAATACAAAATATAAAGGAAAAAACTTAAGTTGCAGGAAATATCATAGGGGGTCCTTCATTTTCCATATGCAAAACTGAAACAAAACCAAAAGTGAAAACAACCAGAATCACAGGGGCATACTCGTAAATGTAATGAAAACAGAAAGGACGTTCCCAAAGAATGCAGGAATTTTCTTGATATTTTTAAGAAAAAATATTGAAAATCATGTGCACTTTTAAGTTCTATCTTAACATTTCATATTATTTGGGCAGAGTTACCCGCACCATTTCATTTCCAGAGTTTGTTAGAAAATCATTTTTTATGGTTTTGGTTTCAGTTTCAGTTTCCTGGTAATTTTAAGGAAAAAGTATCTTCAATTATACAATCTAGAGATCCATTTCTATGTAAACCCAATTGCCAAAACCCGATTCTCCTATTCCATAGATTACACTAGAATTGAAAAAGAGACTTTATCCCACAAAAAACAATACAAGAAAAGACACCCAACTGCTATTCCAGATTGAAAAAGAAACAGAGAATTTTTTTAACGACAATAGGTTTTCTGGCATCTTCAAAGCATTTCATATTGTAGGCAGCTTTGTATTAAAGCGTTTTCGATAAATAGAGAGATAAACAAGAAGAAGCTAAGGGAAAAGACATACCTGTACCCTTTTCAATCCAAGGAGATATCAGAAGTGTGGGTACTCTGACTCCAAGCCTATCAAATTCAAAGTAGAATGGTTCAGGACCATTTACGCCATCAGGATTGGGCACATTGGAGACAGGAGTAGGAACATGGTCATAAAATCCCCCATGTTCATCATAGGTAATCATAAACATCATTTCATCCCACTGAGGACTAGCCCTAAGGGTTTCATACACCTCCTTTACAAACTTTTGCCCCTCTGTTACATCATGGGAAGGGTGGTCATCATTGGCAGGGAAAACATTCACATTAAAATATCTCTGCTCAATTACCACATAATTAGGAAGGGTACCCAATTTAGCATGCAACTTGAAGGACAAGTCAAACTCATGAAACTTGAGAACATTCTTAAGCCTTCTAAGTTGATTGAAAAAAAGAGTCGCAGGGATGTTCTGGTAATAAATCCCAAAGGATAGCCCTGATTCATCTAATGAATCAAAAATAGTCTTCTGAGGGAAGCCCCTAACTAGGTCTCTCTTAACATTGCTTGACGCACCATGAGAAGTTGCAGAATGGACATAGAATCTATTGGGTTGTGTTGAGGTGGGCACAGAGGCAAACCACCTATCAAAAACTGCAAATTCAGAAGCGAGTGTTTTGTAAACAGGAAGAACATCAGGCCTAAAACCGCTCATAACCTGCTTTGACATGCCCTGGCTCATGTTCTCTGCTTGCTGGGCAAATCCATTCATGGGTGCCGGATTTGCTGAGGTGTCCTCTGACCCAAAAATTTGTTCCCTTATGGCCTGAAAAGAATGGCCTGGATCAGGGTCCACAAATTCTGCATCATTAGAAAAATATACTCTTGGGGAATTTTCATCCATAATTGACACAGGATTGGATTCATTGCCAGTTACACCATCAATTTCATTGTTCATGGCCTTCAGCCATCCTAACATGTGATCAAATGACCTGTTTTCCATGACCAACACCACAATTGTTTTGATGGGTCCATGGATTTTGTGCTTATGTTTGCCAAATTCCAGGGCTGAAGAAGTAAAACTGAAAAAAATCAAGTTCAGTACAAGAGCCTGCAATAGAATGTTCCTCTGATACTTCATTGTTCTACCACCAGCAAGCATGGCTGATTGATTCGTTCATGAAACAAATATGTTTTCCTAGATTGTGTTTTGAGTGTTTATATTCTGAAAATTCAAGTTAGGACAAAAGGTTGGTCGTCTACTTACAAGGTATATTCTATATGCTGTTTCTTAGGAATCAATGTAAATGGAAATGGTCACGAAAGGCTTTGATGTGCTCTCAGGATTGGTTTACTAGAATTAATAACAATATATTTTTCTTTTCTCACAATTGTTAACACATTAAATTAATATTATTGTGTGAGTAACCTGGGCAGGCGATTGTTGGCAGGTTGGTTAGAGTGAAAGTGAGGGTTGTACATTAGTTTGATTCTTTAAAAAGTTCTATATTGTTTTTGGTAAGTAGGTCGGCTATAAATTATTTATTAGATTTTTAATTAAGCTATAATAATTAAAAATATACTAAATTAATGAATATTTAAATAATTTAGGTAAGTTTTATTTTAAAGTAAAATTGAAGGTAATTAGATTGGTGGTTTTTTTTAAATCTAAAATATATTATTAAATTTTGTAAAAGAAAATAATATTTTTAAAGAGTATTATTTAGATTGATTGATCAATATAAATAATAAGTACATAAATCAATTTAGATAATAGAATTCAAGTTATATATATTAAAATATTAAAATATTAAATGTTATTTGTAAAATTAAATGAGAAGGTTAAGGTATTTAGTTTTAGGAATGAGGATGTTGAATAAAGTTCTTAATGCACAAAAATCTAGATTATCTTTAGATTTGAAATGGTAAGTCTTTGTTAATACTTCACCTCATATTTTGAATAGTTTATGTACTTTGTGGAGATCGAGTCCACAAGTTTGGATCACTTCTACGAACATGAATCTAATTTTTGACCTTGGATTTGACCTAGTATGGTGTATGCTTCTTGTTTTTTATTAAAAAAAAAAGGAAAGGGTCGTAATCTTGAAAGTCTCAAAGTCAAATTTTTAAAACAAGAAACAAAGGTTGGACCAGCCCAGGCCAACCTTAAAATTGGCACAAAGGTTAGGACGAACACCTAAAACCATAAGGAGGCATGCAAGCCATAATCAAAATACCTCACATATTAACAAGAGGGGCACGCAGGTCATAAGACAAAAGCAGGCTCACAAGCCTAAGAATAGCAAAAAGAGATAACATAAAAGGAAACAATGATTAGCAACAACATCTATCATTTTGTAGAACCTTTAATAAGGTTCCAATTCTCCTTCAAAGCATTGAGAGAGTCCATCCATCCATCCTTGGGCTTCTTGTTTCTACCTTTGGCTAAATCTTGATCTTGAACCTCCAGACTTTTACTTTGTTTCTTCCTCTACTTTTTTATCTTAGACTAACTAGAATGGTTCCCAATACTATTTTTGTATTATACCATTAGTAACAAAAATAATGCTACCAAGTACATTTTTCATCACTATCATCTTCTCCATAAATTTATCATAGTTAATCCTAGACTCAAGAACCAAGAAGTAGACATGAAGATCATCAATCCACCCTTTGAGCTCATCAATGGTTGCCAAGTTTCATTCTCAATCTCATTTACAATTCCTAGCATATCCTCTCATTTGTTAACATCTTCTTCCTCCTAGCTAGTCTCAATGTCATACTCTTCCTCCACATTTCCTTCTTCAATATTAACCTCCTTAGCATGGTTAGTGTCATAGTCTTCCTATAGTCCTTTTTAACTTGCTCCTCATCTTCCTAAGCACTGTTCTCCATACTCTCCTCAGCAATGTGAGGAATAAACTCTTCATCAATAGACTCCTTCATATCCTCATTAAAAATAGATTTTCCTTTCTACTCATTTCATTTACCCTTACAAGTAGCCTTTGCTAAACGAGCAAAACTTCAACCACCTATTTGAATAAAACCAAAATACTTCCCTTCATTTTGGTCTAAGTCCATATCTTCAATTATGTCAATAGTTTCCCCCTTAGCACCATGACTCTTGTTGAAATGCAAATTTTTCATTTTTGAGGAGCTAGCGAGGAAAGAGGAGGGATTTCTTTTCCCTAAAGTAATTTTTAACAGATCCTCCTTTAAGGACTAGGTAGTTGTAGCATCAATTTTCAAAGAACCCTTTTTTATATTTTAGCCATTTCCCCCCCAAGAGATGGTTTTTTGGAAGGCGGATGGGGTTTACTCTCAATAAGTCTTATCTTGACATAATTTTCCATAGGAACAAGGTTATGTTACATAATTGAGGAGAGAACAAGCTTATACAAAGCTATTATAAGATCTTGATGCAGGGGAGGAGAAGCCCTATTTTCATTACAGTGTTGGAGTGAGGTGAGCAGGAAGAAGGGAATATTGATCTTCTCCTTATGATGAATGTGGTTTAAAAAAGGAAAATGGTACCTTGCATAGTCATAAATCTACCTTCTAAAGTGAAATATTTCATCACATGTAGACTTACCAAACCATAGGGAGTAGAAATATTTTCCCTATCAGCCAGTTTGAAAGCACTCGATTTCTCACCTTCTTTAAAGAACTTGTCAATAAACCTCTGGTACTTCCCATTGCTCTTCTTAACAACCTTGATTCCTTCACACTTCAACCCTATTGTGCTCGTAATTAACTGAGGGTAACCAAAAAATGTAAACTCCCAATAGAAACCTTGTCATTCTTCCAAGAGTTATAGAAGTTAGAGGTGAGCACATCATCATAGCCTTTCATTGCATGGAAAAATGGGGTTAATCCAACCTTGTCAAATATTTTCCAAAGTTACACATTATGTTGAAACAAATAACAAGACATCGACTCGGAACACTTTCTTGGACCAACCATTAAGTTCTATCCAATCTTACCAAAAAAATCCTTTCTTCTTCTCCATAAAACCAATCCCCACAAAGCAGAGAAAATGGGGCTTTAAGTTGTAACTATAGTGCCCACAAACATGAGCAATTTAGAAATTTAACTTAGAAATAACACGTATCAATTGTGACTCAAGCAGGCAATAATTACCGAATGACGGTATTTCCATTTGGCTCAATTGTAGTACCCAAAAGTACTACAAAAATTATTAAATATATCCTTCTACATCCTTCCCAAAGCATAATATCTTAAAATAGAGTTGGCATTTGTGTACATAACTAAATTCACATACGTAAAATAAGACGAAGCTCTTTAAATAATCAAAAGGTTTTTTTATTAGAATCAGAGACCCTTGCAAATCATGTTATTAATAATTATAAGGACAATCAATTCCTTATAACCAAAAACACCACTTTTGGGATTGGCACTAATCCAATAGTACACAAGCTCATCTCTCTCCTAGTTATCAATCTTCTATCTAACATCATCATGGAAAAAATGATAGCAAAATTTAACTCCAAGTCTTTCATTAGAAATTATCTCCTTGACTTTTGGTGGGAGTTGAGCATAATCCCAATAAGCCTATTGAGGATGAAAAATGCCTTCATTACAGGTTGCATCCATAGCTATATTACCTTCCATATAGCTATGAAAAATAATGGACTTAAGGAAATTTCTTATCATAGTTTTACATTCTTCAATCATGTCTCTTATCACCCAAGGAGCATTTGTTTCCCCTTTGAGAGTGTCTATTATCAACTTGGAGTAACCTTCAATAATAATGTAATACCCCTTCGTTTTTCTCTTTGGACTGGACAGTGTGTCCTTGTTTTGCTTTGATTTGTTTTCTGGATACTCAGATACTTTGATATACTTTATCATTTGTGTGTTATTTGATCGCTATTTTTAGAGCGACATAGGCTATTTGTGGTGGTGTGATGTACCTTCTTTGATGCTTTATTTGACATACTTTAATTAGTGTAATAATGTTAGTTTTTTATAGCACGTTTATTGCACATGAGTTATTTGATTATAATGGAGTTTTCGGTTCATGATAAGTGTATTGGTGAAGGGGACAGGATCGTATCACTCACTTGTGAGCGCCCTGTGATTCCATGATTTCCTCTTCACAGTGTGTATTACTATGGTGTTTATATACATGTGCTTTTGATATCTTGTTTATAGGTTTGCAGGTACAGAACATCGACTCCACCTGGCTTCACAGGTTTGAGCATGTCCATCCAACGGTAAAGTTGATTGGGAGATAGTAACTAGGTTACTTGTGTCAGGTCTACACCCTAGCCACAGTGTGTCATCAGTCCAGGTTTTGTACGTTTGATTGTCATGTTTACGTTTGCCTTGTCAATTGTTATTTATTTATGCAAGGTTTATTTTATAGAAATTAATGTAAAATTAATGCTTTAAATGATTTTGGTATTTATTTAATTAATTTTAAATAATATTGTTGAAAACTTTCTATTTAATTTAATTTATTTAGTAAAGCAATTTAATCCTTGTGATTAAATTTATTTTATTAAGTAAATAAATTAATTGATTAAATTATTTATTAAGCTAATAGATTAATAGAATTAAATTTATTTTGAAATTAAATTGGGATTTGAAATTATAAAAATTACTTTGAGAAAATATTTGTGGGTTGTTAAAAGATATTTTTGATTTGCCAGCAAGTTATAGTTAATTAATTAGGTTGTTGGGAAAAGTAATTCTCGAGGAGTGAATCTTGGATTTGGGTGAGGAAGCAAAAAGCTTCTTCATGACAAAGCAGAAGATATTTTTGTATGTTGAAAATTTGGGAAAAAGATTGGCTGGCTGTGGAAAATTGGAAAGAGATTTTGGATTGTAGAAAATTGTTGGAAATTTTGCATTCTTAGATTTGTTTGGGATAGTTTATTGTTGTGTTGGAGTCAATCTTGTGCTCGGGAATTCTAATAGCTTGGAGGAAGCCGTGGAATCTTTGTTGTAGGCTTTGGAGGAGGTTGTTCACCAGAAATTCCATTTACTCCAGAAGCTTTGTTGGATACGGGTTCTTTTCCTTATTTCCTTTGTATTTGTTTAAGTTTTTAAATGGAACTAATTTTCTGTAGAAAAGAATGTTGTGTAAGAAGAATCTATATTTGTAGTAGAAGCTTTTGTATGTCTAAGAAAGATTGTGTGGCTTCTATGTTTGTAGTTTTTCTGTGAATAAATTTAGTGCCTCTGTAGGAAAATTTTACAATGAAATCAGAGAGCCTTTGTGGATTTGATAGTTAAAACATTGGATAAACCAGAGAAAACAAAACAAGATTTAGAAAATGATTGAGAGCTTTTGTTGAAAACCTTTGTAGGGAAAATGTTTTTAAACAATAGGAAATTCCAGAGGAAACAATTGAGATATTAAGAATCTTATGAGGAATTTGGGTTTTTAGAAATATTCTGTGGAAATTGGGTTTTCTGGAAATTTGCACAATTTTACCTGTAGATGTTGTTTCTGAAAAATATCCCTAATTAAATTATAATGTTGAAATTTCTTTTTATATATTATATTTTATATATATATATATATATATTTGCATATATAGATACATATATATATAATATATACATATTTAATTATTATTGAATTGTTAGAGCACAGTCGTCTGTACGACAATTTTATGCTGAGTATTTAGGAATTTTGTTCTATGTTGTGTCGAATGTATTGAATGCGGGTTTGGTGGGGGTATGTATTCCCCCCACTGCCTTCACAAAGGGGAGGATGCGACTATCCAAAGGGCAGCACCCTCCACTAAGTGGAGGGAGTGTTGCCTTTGGAGCGACGCAACCTCTCCCATTTGGGCCAAGGCCTCCCCACATACATTGGGGTTTGGCTTTATTCAAACATAAACCAGCGAACTTTAAGAGATTAGTCCGCCCTTTATGATATGTGAATTTCACTTTTGTTTATTTAAGATTATAATATTTTTAAAACATATATATATGTGTATATTTGTTTATTGAGAATTAAAATTTGGATTAATTTATATATATAATATATGTATATTTATTATATATATAGTATATATTGGATATATATATTGTATATATGCATAGTATATATATATATTAATATAAGTTTTTAATTAGTTATATAAATTGATGATGCAGAATTATTTTAAATGAGTTAATTAGAATATATATATATATATATATGTTGTATATATATTCATTTAAATGCATTTATTTTAAAATGGTTGCACGTTTTAGTTGGGAAATTGAAAGAATTATATGTTTTAGTTGGGAAATTGAAGGAATTAACTTATAGTGAGTTTTATGTTGCTTTTAAAATTAATCAAGGGATTTGATTTTTTGTTAAGTTGGTATTTCCCTTCTCTGAAACTGAAGAGGCAATTAATTCTTTTTATCAATTATTTTATTAGGGCAATTGTTATTTTTACTGTGAATTCAATATAAAGGGATATGGATTTAGAATATCCAAAATTAGTTTACTTCCTTGTAATTGCCTTTTATGATTATTTCCTTTGCATTCTTGTTTGGGGAAAATGGGTTAAGTGTTAGTCAGTAAGTTGTAAGTCTTCCAGAGGTTCTTTATATGATGGGGGTTGTCGATTTGTGATGTCAACCATTTGTAATTCCCTTGGGTAGTGCATGGAGTCATGTCGGTGATTTACCCGGTTTCCACGAACGAGGATTTGTGCCTCCTTTGGAAGGAGTGGATTATGTGATTTGTTGCCTCCAAGTGTTTGGAGTGGCTTTGATATATTTGTTGCCTCCAATGTATGGAGAGGGTTTTGACTTATGTTGCCTCCTAGGAATGAAGTGGTTGTGTTACCTAGTTTGTATGCACTATGGTACCCTTGGTGATTGGTTTGTATGTGTGTTGTCAAGTAGAAGAGTGGCTTTCGTTAGGCACCAGAGCCCTAAAGAGGTAAATTGGATAACCTTTGGAGGTAGTTTAATCAAGTGATAACTTAAATAATTTACTTAGGAGATTAGGTAGTATTTCACACTAAACAAGATAAGTTCTAGCCTCACTCATAGACGCAAGTGCTCGTTTAGGCTTGGGATGAGTGGGAAGGCCTGGAATGGAAAAGGTCATCTACCTTGTCTTTACGAGAGGTATTTGACTTCGCATGAGTGAGTATAGGGGTCAGGGATTGGTTGAGGCTTCTAGGAGATCCCAAGATGGGGGTAGGGGCCTAGGAAAATCCCATTGGAAATCCCATGTAGAACTGTGTGATGACACTTTGTCTACGACAACGATTGGTACATAGTTATGTGTATGGTTCTCTTAACATAATTGATCTGTTTTATATCTAGAAGCAATGTGACCTATGTTAGAGTTGTACTTGTGTTGTACTTGTGTTAGTTTGGTTTATGTAATTGGTTGAGTCAGCCTATGTGTCAGCCTGTGGTTAGAGGTTGTAGGTTTGGCCATGTTATCTTGTTACTATCTCCTAGCATGGGGGGTGGGCCTTCAGGTACCACTTGGTTGGGAGGAACATGCACCATACATCGTTGGGTCTCCCTTTGATCTTCAGTTCGTGATGGTGAGGTTTCTAGTTGGAGAGCTCGTGGTTTCCAGTATTTAAATCAAGCATTATATTTATTTCAGTTTGGCTCATGTTATTATTACCCTCATTTGTATTCGAGGTGGATATTTGTATAATGTATTACATTTGTATAATTTACCTCATTCAGGGAATGAGAGATGTAACCTCATTGTTAAGTTAATGTTATTGGAATTTTATTGTATCTCTTTATGTTATGGTGAAGTTTATTATGTATGAGTACTCAATTCTTTATGTAAGTAAATGTTATAGATGTTATATGATGTATGTATGGGTTTAAGTAATCTCAATCTTGTAGCCTTAGAGGTTGTTGTCAATTAGTAAGAGAACATGTATGTGAATTATACTTTAAAAAATAAAATTGTGCGCTTAAGTAGTTAATTGCGACTTCCTCTAGGGTTACGTGGCGGGGCATTACAAATAATGTGATTAAATCTGAACTCTTTGACCCTCTTCATTCCCCCACCATGTAGCAATGACTTTCACCTTATTATTAGTGCAAATTCCTAAATTTTACCAAAGCCTTCAAGTAAGAGTTCATTTTTGTCTCTAATAACTCCACCAACACTAGCCATTCTCGAATTCCCTTCTGAACACCCATCCAAATTTATTTTTATCCATCCCTCATCGGAAGATAACCATTTTGTTTTCTTCTTGCTCTAGATTTTTAACCAATTAATCCTAGTTAAATCTTTGTTAATCCCCTATATTTGTTTGATTTTGAGCTATCTATAAGAGGGAATCACATTGGAGAATCCATAATTTCCTAAATTTATATTTTCCTATATTTATTGTTTTATGCTCAAAAACACATCCTTGTTATTTCTCTTCTGATCCCTGAAGATTTTGTTATTCCTTTCTTTCCATAGCCTCCAAGAAACAAAAAGGGGAATTTATTTCCATAAGTTAGAAATAATTGGGTGAGAAAAAGGACACTAGTTCCAACTTACCACAAAATCCTAACTTGAGAGTAGGGGATGACCCAATCAATTGAGAGAATAAGGAACACTTGATTCCAAACCTCTCTAGAGAATGCACAAAAAATATAGATGTTCAATATTCTCCTCATTCTCATAACATAGAGAACATCTATTAATAAATTGAAATCCTATCTTTTTAAGATTATCAATAGTAAGAATATTACTATGAATCATAACCCACCAAAAACAATTGATTTTATGGATGAGTTTAGAGTTCTGCACCTGATTCCACTCAAGGTAACTAGGAGTTATTAGAGGTTGTTCCAACAAAGTATAAGCAGATTTGATTGAAAATTCTAGAGGGAAGTAGATAGTCAAGAACCATTCACCTTCTCTATTTTGAGAGTAGAATAAGCAATCACCAATTTGTTTCCTTAATAACTGGATACCAACATCCAAACCTTGCTATCTCCCCTAAGAATCCTACCACCTGTCAGTTGTTCCTAGAAATACTTCCATCTTATTTTGTCTCCTTCTCACTCAATGTAACCATGAAGTTATCTATAATTCATTCTAGTAAGCATATCTTTGATTTGATTAAGTTGATTAAGGAAGGATAAATAAGTGCCATTGTTACACACATCATCCCAAAAAATAGTTTTCAATTCCATTACCAAATCTCCTTTGAATCCATTGTTTGATAGTATTTATAATTTTTAACAAATTATTCTAGATGACTAACCCATAAGGAAAATCAAAGGAAGACAAGAAACTCCCTTGATCAAAATTACATAGACATTTATCTTTCAATATAGCCACCCATATTTAGTTCCTTCTAGGAAGTTTCATCCAATTTTGGTAAGAAGGGCCTTGTAAAACATTTTAAGTCTTTTGATACCCATTCCCCCCAAATTTTCAGGTAAACAAAACTTTTCCCAACTTACAAGAGAAAAAATTGAATGTTCTTCAATTTTGGTCCAGAGGAATTTTCTTTGAATTTTCTCAATTTTATTCGCAATGAAAACATGAATATTGAATAATGAAAGGTAGTAAACAATAATGTTTTGAAGAGAAGCCTTAAAAAGATAAAATTTTCCATCTTGACTAAGGAGTTTTTCCCTTCCATCTAGGCAACTTATTTTGAACCCTTTCAATAATACTATTCCAATAATTATTAGAAGATTTCTTAGAAATTAAAGGGAGACCAAGATAGGTAGTCAAAAGAACAACAATTTGGAAACCTAAAGTCATCATAACTCTATCCTTAAGAAATTGATTTGTATTGAAGAAGTAAAGCATAATTTTACTATAGTTGATATGTTGCTCTAAATCCCTAGCATAATCCTCCATAATAGACTTCCAATGATCTGACTCAACCACCAAAGCTTCCCCAAAAAGAATGGTGTCATCCATTAATTGTTGATGGAAAGTAGGAGGTAGAGAAGAGGTAGATTTAACCCCTTTGAGTAATCTTAGCTCAAGCCTCTTTTGAAGATTCTAACCAAGAACTTTCACCACTATAATAAATAGATAAGGGGATAGAGGATCACCTTGTTTAAGCCCTCTAAAAATATCGCCTAGGGACACCATTAACCATAACAACACACTTTTGAGTAATGACACAAGCTTTGATCAAATTCAAAAATCTAGCTTTTAAGCCAAAATTTTGCAGAACCAACAATAAAGGCCAAGAGACCCTATCGTAGGCCTTAGAGATGTCTAATTTTAAAAGCATGCTCGATGTTTTGCTAAACTCCATAGAGTAAATATATTCACGAGTGGTTAAAGTTGCATCTAGAATTTGTCTGCCCTTGATAAATCCTTTTTTATTGGGGGAAATCATTCTATGAAGGACAACTTTTAGTTTGTTAACAATAAGTCTAGAAAAAAATTGTAACTAGTATTACATAAACGTATTGGTCTATAGTCTTGCAAAGAGGAGGTATCATAATTCTTGGGGATTAGAACTATGAAGGTATAATTTAGCTGGCTTAACAATCTACAAAATCTAAAGAATTCCCTAGAAACATTTAGAAGATCAATGGAAATAACATGCTATAATTCTTGAAAGAAAATAGGAGAAAACACATCAGGCCTAGGAGGAAATCCTTATACACACCAAAAAAGAACACCACACTTTTTACTTCTTGTAGCATGACTAGTTTCCTCGGGTCCTTGAGGTCTTGATCCATCAACACATTAGGAATAACACCAATGAGCTCTTCCAAGCCCGAGAAATCTGGATTAGAGTTAGCAAGAGTTTCTAAGAAGAAGGAAACAATAACAACAACAATTTTATTCTCATCTAAAAAAATAGTACCATCTTCATTAACCAAAGTCCTTATTCTACTTCTTCTTTTATGTTTCATAGTGGATTGATGAAAGAATTTAGTATTTTTGTCCCATTTTTTTTAAAGGAAAGGAAAGTTTTGAAGGGACCATGAAACCCTTTACAACGGAGGAAAGCTGCAAAAAACTAAAACAATATAACTAGTAGCCCAAATAACCAAAAAGCTAACACAAGAAAAAACTAGTAAACTCGTCAGAAACCCAACCGCAAAACATCAACAACACAACTAACCAAACAAAAGCTACAACATATTATCAAGAACACTGGTTGAGGCCATATTTTCCTTAATGATCTCCTCATGCATATCAACCACATTCTTGAGCTCCTCAATCGAGATAGCAGCTCGTTTCTTGGTCTTGCTCCTCATTCTCAAACACGGGACGACATCCAAAAAATTCTCTAACTTAGGGCCAATTTCCTTAGTCCTCTTTTCCAAATTGAAGCGATTAACATCCTCAATAGCCTTCTCATGATCACCTAGCTCCAACGAATTATCAATCAATTTTATAGCTTTCTCATTTAAAACAGAAAAACCCTTAGCAGTAGACTTCAAGGAATTGTTGCTAATCTTAATAATAATCCTCAAATAATCAGAGAGCTTACTAATTTTTTCATTCATATTAACCAGCCTCTCCTCCATAGTCTTTTGGACCACCATTTCTAGGGAATTAATCCTCTCCTCATGAGTTTTACCAAGATGATCAACATCAACAGTAAGTCTATCCAACAGAACATTCATAGTCTTAACCTTACCTTTGATCGATCATTCCTTCTAATTGCTATGCACAAGAGCAACACACACATCTTTCCTATTTTTAAGTTGAACATTAAGCTCCTTCACTTTTGAGAAGAGCCACTTAACCGGAGAAAGAAAGTTGTGAGTACCATCCTCTGTCATTCTACAAAACATATCTATATTAACATCATCCCAATTAACTAGTGGCACTTCTTAAGACCCAACATTCTCAGCAGGAACCTCTTGAGCTCTCTCTCTATCCACCAAATCCTCCTTAGCAATGGAATCATGCACTTCAATCACCTCCACTTTCACCCGATGCTTATTCAAAAAATTATCCAAGTCCGCTAGAATTTTTAACTGCTCGGCCTTCACCACACTCCCCATAACTTGATCAACACCAAAAGGAGACTCTAAATTATCCTGGTTAGGGCCAATCCCCTTGGAACACCCCAGACCCTCACTAGCCTGCTCGGAAACCTCCATAGGATGCTCAGACCCCGAATGGCCTTTATTTGAAACATGAGAATCATTCAGAACAGGGGAAGACTCCCTCACACTAGACTTACCAACATCTAAGGCTTGATTAAAAATAGGAACGGGGGACTCCTCAACCACTCTGGAACCATCCACCTTCTGCTTGACAACACACTTCTCTTTCCTAGGGAATTTTTTCTTCCCCTTCACCAACTTCCTCACCGAAGGCTTCACGACTTCCTTCATTTCGACATCAGTTTCATAACCCTTAGACCAAGAATCAAAGTCCTCAGAACCATCCACAAAATCACTAACCTCCTCTGACATCTCCTCATAATCAGAATCATCATCTTTAGAATCCCCATCCCACTCCTTAGTCGAATCACCAATATCATACCCTTAATTTTTTCCACCTTTTTTGCAGGATGAGGTCTTACAAGAAACATGAATCAACTTCAACTTGATGTTCTCAAAAATAAGATTCATAAGACCTTCATGGAGAATGGCCTTCCTAAGATTCTTCCTATGATCCTCAATAGTTGTTTCCATTGAAAATAGGAGGTAAAAAAGAAAGGAAACCAAAGAATTAAACCAAAAATTATTCAACAACATTAAATGATAGTTGTAGATTACAGAGAACCTACCCTCTAGGGTGAAATATTGCATGATGGCTAGTGCAATAACCCTCCAAAGCGGCTTGATTGATTTTCGAGCGTATCCACCACTACCAATCATCACAAGCTTCTTCTTCTCATCATGATTGAATAAATTAGCAAGGGCCTTTTTAGCCACAACCCTATCTCTGTAGAATTTCCTTTTATTTGAGGGAAGGCCAATAACCTCGGCAATAAAATCCTCATTAATGTTAATTCTACTCCATTGTAACGTACAATCCTACTATTCCACCCTTTAACAAACGCTTCTATGACGTCAAGGTTTGAACCATGGAGCTTCTACATATAGGAGATGACACCACCCTTTTCCATATGCTCCCAAATAGTTTCATTACTACTAAAATCCTCACAAGAGATCGACTCAACTCTGTAATGAGCTCCTCCCATAATGGCATGCAACATACCACACTACACCAACACCTTAATTTTTGACGAATACAAGATAAGTTGAACAAACCATAAAGCAATGCAAAAAAGACCCACAAAGCATGTGAGCCTTCTACACCAAGTACAACCATACCAAAGCTCCCAGCCCATCATCTTACGGATATCAAGAATGTAATTATTAAACAAGTAGGCACAGACTTCAACGTGCAAAAACCAACTCAGGAATAGGTAACATATCCTATTTCCCAGCTTAACCGCCTTCATAACATGACAACTGATCATTATTGGAAATATTCTTAAGATTAAGTGACAATGATTCCTAATCACTCCAATTATTTGGATCCACCACACCTAAATTAACAATCCCATCAGCCAAGGAATTAGCTTCCCTAAACACATGAGATATTTGAACTTCATCAAAATAATCAATGATGGTTAGAGAATCATTAATGAGATGCGCAATCGACCATGATGGTGAGCTACACTTTAAAAGACATTTAATAATATTAAGGGAATCCCCTTCAAGCTAAAGTTTAGAGACCCCATAATTTTTAGTTAATAAGAGGCCATGATAGGCTATTGCTACCTCTGTAAAGTGGTTTGTCTGGATTCCCAAAGGGAGTGCGACCACAGAGACAAACCTACCATTCTCATTACATAACACTCCACCACAACTAGCAAGACTCAGATTCCCTTTTGAGGCACCATAAAAATTAACTTTGAACCAACTGTAAGAGGTTCTTTCCAACGAACCCCTGCCTATGGGCTTTAATCTTCTTCACAAGAGTAGAAAGGTCACAAGAGAGATTCCATCTTTGACCCACTAATAGATCATAATTAGAGACATCAGCCTTAATACCCAAAGCAGGGAGCACTAAGAATTCAAAGAGAAAATTTTCCTTTATAGCTTCACAAATTTTAAAGGCCAACCTAGAGGGCGAAAGTTCCAGCTAATGGAAAACTCGGTTATTACGCTCCTTCCAAACTCCCCAAGCCAAATGTGGCAAGATAAGAGACCATAGCATCAAGAGAGTTGGATTAAGAGTAGAAGGAACCCTTTGAAACCATAACTCAGGGAAAGAAGTAGGAAACACCCAAGATATATCCCACATCTTAAGAATATGAGCCCAAACCTTCCACATATAACTACAACCAGCCACAAGATGGTAACAATCTTCAACAACTTCTTTGCATAAGAAACACTTGTTCGAAAAAGACATTCCCCTTTTCACAAGAGTATTGAGAGTCAAGATCTCGTATTGACACAGGAGCTAGAAAAAAATGTTTATTTTAGGCAGAAGCTTAACATTCCACAATCAACCCCAAAAAGGAGGGGGACCAACTAGTCGAGTCTAAAAAGAGAAGGCCGAAGAAACATAAAACTTATCATTGGGGGAAAAAATCCACACCACATAGTCATCAAGGGAGTCATTAGGGATATGAATCAGGGAGAGAAACAAGAAGAGTGCTTCCAAATCCCTATTAACCAAATCGAGTCTGATCCATCTACCATGAAGGATATAATTAGATACAAAAACACCCCATTCCCTAACACAAAAAGCTTTAAACAGGGCCACCCAAGGTTCATCCTTTAAGGGACCATGTCTAATCCACCAATCATCCTAGAAGAAAATCCTCCTTCCATTCCCTAACACCCATCTCAAACTAGTAGCCATAGTATAACAAACTTTGAGCATAGAATTCCAGAGGACAAACACCTGAGGAGGAACAAAATTCTCTTTCAATAGATCTCTAAACTTATCCACCCCCCTCAAATATTTCTAAGAGAAAATAGTTGTCCACTCTTTATCACTCACAAGTAGATTCCACAATTGCTTTGCCATAAGGGTCGAATTAAAGTCTCTCAACTTACATAGGCCTAAGCCACCTTGGACTTTCAATCTACAAACCTCCTCCCAAGACAACAAATGTAACCTTTTCTTCTCCTCCACCATGAACCACAAAAACCTTTTTTGAATACCCTCAATCTTCTCCCAAAACCTCATGGGAATTTGGAACAGGATTAAGGCATAAATAGGCAAATTCTGTAAAGTCGACCTGATTAACTGAATCCGCAAATTTTTGAATGAAACTTATCAATGATACCATTCCAGAAAGAATTAGGGACACTATTAGAACAAAGAGGAAGCCCCAAATAGGACGAAGGAAGCTCACCAATGCCACATTCCATAATACAAGCAATCCTCCACTGACGATACTCTGAATTATTAAGAAAAAAAGTAGTGCTCTTAGGCATACTCACCTTCTGACCATAAGTCACCTCATACTACTGAATAATAATACAGATAGATTTAGCAGTCGCAACAGAAGCCTCAACAAGAATCACCGTGTCATCAAAAAATTGTTGGTGTGAGAAACAAAGCTAATGTGAAGAGGGATAATGGCCTTTGAAGGCCCCATTAGACACTGCCTGAAGAAAAAATCTGCCCAAAGACTCCACCATAATGATAAAGAGAAAAGGAGAAATTGGGTCCCATTGCCACAACCCACGTGAGCTTCTGAAGAAGGCAAAAGGTGAACCATTGATAAGCACTAAGAAATAAGGCAAAGAAATAAGTTTCCCAATCAGTTGTTGAACTCGGTCCAAAAAGCCAAATGCCTTGAGAATATTGTTGAGGAAGAGCCAATTCACTCGATCATAGGCTTTCACCAACTCTAGCTTTAAAGTGAGACTAGGCTTCTTGTTGACTTTGAAAGAATGAATATTCTCATGCATCGTGAGAATGGAATCCAAAATTTTCCTACCTGGAACAAAACCATTTTGCTGAGGCGAAATAATCTTAGTAAGAATATTTTGTAGCCTTAAAGCAAGTACTTTTGAGAAAATATTATAGATCGAATTACATAAATTGATGGGCCCAAAATCTCCAAAATGCTCAACATCGTGCTTCTTAGGAATTAACACAATGAACGTAGAGTTCAACTCCTTAAGAAGTTTCCTACTCCCAAAGAATTATTTAGTGGCATTAATCACATCCTTCACAATAAGATCCCAATAAGTTTGAAAGAATAACATCAAAAACCCATCCGGCCCAAGAGATTTGTTACCTTCAAAAGAGAACACCACCTTTCTAAGTTCCTCATCAAACAAAATACCAGGCAAGCCCCTATTCTCCTCCACCGACACTAAATTAGGAATAATATTAAGGAAGCCATGTTGGAAAACAAGATCAAGAGGGTGATCTTCCAACAAAAGGTCCTCGAAGAAAGAATGCACAACAAATCTTATTTCATCATCCTCTTCAAGAGCAGAGTTATTCACAACAATTTTTGAAATCCTATTAGAAGATTTATGCTTTAAAGTAGTAAGATGGAAAAAACAAGTATTCTTATCCCCACTCCGAAGCCAAATAGCTTTCAACCTCTACTTCCAAAACTCCTCCTCCCTAGCCACAATTTTATGCAAACTAGCTAGAAGGGTGTTTTCCTCCTAAAGAAGTGAAACATCATTCCCAAAATCTTGCATTCTTTGTTGCACAATATACAATTTAGACTTGAGCTCCAATTTCTCCTTACAGATATTTCCAAAAGAGGACTTGTTCCATTGAATCAAGTTCTATTTAATAGAGGCTAGTTTCTTGGCCACTTTATACATGGTTGATCCATCAACATTTATAGTCCACCACTCAACAATTTTAGAATGCAACTTCGGGTGATGAATCCACATTTTTTCAAATTTGAACGGATAGGATTTTTCTAACTATCATCTTAGCATTGAAGGATATCAAAAAATGATCTGATCCGAGCCTAGTAAGGACAAAGAGGGAGCAAGCAAAAGAATGTAACTAATCAGGAGATATCAGAGCCTGATCCAACTTAAACTGTATAAGAGCATCCCCAACACGCCTATTGGACTAGGTATAGGATGCCCCAACTAGATCCAATTCCATCAGTAAATTATTATTGATAAAGTTCAGAAGATTAGAACGGCTATCATCCACCACTTGGGAACCCCCAAAATTATTAGAATCATTAAGCGGGGTATTAAAATCCCCCATCACTAGCTAGTTCTAAAAATAAAATTGAGCCTTAAAGGTATTCAAAATTTCCCAAAAACACTTTCGAGAGCTTTTCGAATTACGAGCATAAATATTCAACAACACCCAAGAGAACTTATCCCTACGACAAGAAAAGGTAGTAGCAAGATGATTCTTAGAAGAAAATAGAGTAGAACCAGAAACCAACCTAGGATTCCAAAAAGTAGCCACCCCTCTAGAAACACCATGAAAATTAAACGCCTGGCAGTCACAGTCCTTAAAAAATCTATTCTTAATTTTTTCAACCTTCTCAACGCTCATCTTAGTCTCCTGAATCAAAATGATATCAAGATAATGATCTCTCACAATGTTAATGAGAAGATCCTATTTATGAGGATTATTTAATCTATGAATGTTCTAGGAGAGGATCTTCATAAAAGATTTTGCAAGGGACCACTCCAGCCCAACTCAAGTAGAGTAAACTGTGAACCATCAAAAATATCACATTTGCTTTCCCTCTCTTGAACTTTCTACAAAGAGGGCCTTCATCTACCCCTTGGCTCTGAACCACAATCTGACTTCGACCGATTCCTCATAGTCATCCTTGCCACAGAGGGAGTAGACTTCTTGTTACAAGATTTAGAAGAAGAGGAAATGGGAAACTCCATCTCCACGCCTTGAAAATCAGAAGAGTTACAAACATTGACATAAGAGGTGAGCACTAGCTTCTCTGACAAAACTGACTCCAACAACAACTCATCAGAAGGAAAATCCTCCTTAACCCCATTTGGCTCCACCAACAGGGGGCTAGAAAAATTCTCCTTGGGCTTTGAGACCATCTTTAGAGAGGTCACCTTTTCTAGCTCAACCACCATAATAGCCAAAGAATCAACAACAACTTCATCCACCAAAACCACAACACGCTCCTCAACACATGGATCCTTAATCTCACCCTCCTCAGATAGAACTTCCTCTTCATGGTAGATACCAACCAGAGGTTCCTTAATAATAGAGGCCCCAAGATGCTAACCATCACACATTGCTTCCTCCAAAGGCTTAACAAAACTCGGCTTAGCCCTAGGAACAAAACGTTTCCCTATCTCCTTCCAAACTTTGGCCTACTCTATGACCTTATGAGTAGGGGCCAAAACTTTTTGAGAAGGTTCCTTTGGCTTCAAAGGACACTTATTCGCCCAATGACCCACCTTTTTGTAATAAAAATAGGCAAAGGGGATAGAATCAAACTCACCTACTCCCAACTTAGAGTTTATCTTGATTATAGATGGGAGATTCACAACCTACTCCAAAATCACACATAGTCGAGCATAAACAAGCCTCCACTTTGAAGCAGTAAGGTTATAAATGGATAACAAACATCCAAAGTAGTAGATATAATACCTGTGAAGACTTGCTCATCCCAAAACTCAAGAGGAAGTCCTGGAAAATGAATCCACACAAGAGCTAAGTCAAAAGAACAAGAACTCAAAGAGAAACCTACCTCCCACTTCTTCAGAACCAAGTGGATTTACCAATCAGCCAAGGCCCCCCCACCAACACCTTCAACAAATCCTCATCACAAGAGAAAGAAAAAGAGAAAAATCCCTTCGCAAGGGCCGCAACCTCAACCTGGCCCTTTCGATGCCACCGATTCTTAGCCAGATTATGAACCAAATCAATATTAGGATGCAGTCCCAAAAACTTACCAATCAACACTTGCTCCATGGATTGAATACCCTTGTCGATAATACAGTCTGGCATAGAAACAAAATATTCACCAGTTGATGGGTCAACAAAGAAGTCCACCAAAGGTGAGGAACTGTTTTCCTTAAGCTTTGCACCAAACAAAGTTGACCAAGTCTTATCTGAGGCAACAATATACTGAGCAGCTTCAGAGACCACAACAGCCTCAGGAACCACAGGAATAGACCCCACCTAGACCAAGGAAGTACCATCCAAACCCAGACCACCAGAAGGAAGAAGAACTTTTGAGTTACTTGACGGAAAGGACCCACAAGATGTACCATCCAAAAGACAACCGTCAACCACCCTCCTAATGTCAGCCTAACCTCTGTCATTAATGCCATCCCCTGGAGTAGGGATTCCCACATTACCAAAATTTGAATTACCCAAAGCACTAACCGAAATCGTAGCAACAACTCCACCTAATGCCAACTCCATTGCAAATAGTTTAAATTTATCCCATTTTGTTAACCACTATATCCTACATTTTTATTTCTAGAAGACTTCCTCCAATTTTGATAGCTTAGTCCATTTCATGCATAACTCATGTTGTTTTGCCCAAGTTTCCATATCATTATTTCTTTCGTCCATTATCCCTTAAACCTCCTCAAGGTTTGTAGTAAATACCTTTTTGTGGAAAATATTACCAAAGGAAATCTTATTCCAGCCTTTTACCTTATCTTTAACCCTTTTCAATTTTTGAGCTAGATAATACATCAGGGTACCATTGTAGACACCTAAAATATTCCTCCTAATCATCAACCTTAATTATTATCATATCACCCTAAATCATTAATTACATATATTAATTAACAATCATTCATTATCAAATATCATTTTCCATTTTATCATCATATATTATTTATTACTTATTATCCATTCATCACATCACAAATCCTTTATTAATTAATAATTGTTGGTGTAAATAGGTGTTTTACCTATCTAGGTCCTATTTACATGTTAAGTCCACTTAGGTCCTAGGAAGGAATCTTTCTAGTTAAGCATTAGTTGTCACTTATTTTATCTAATTGGATTTTATTTAATGCTTGTATCCTAGGTAGTTATGACTTAGTTATCTCATGTGACAGGATTAAGACACTTGTCATGATCTTGTTTATCCTATCCCTCACCTTGTCTATATAAGCAAGGAATCATATGTACATTGTCATATTCATTTTAGAATTCTTGCATCCTTAATCATAGCATGATATTTTTTCCATCTCTCTTGTGGAAGTTATTTTGTCTTACAGGTGATCCTGGGGCATTGAGGAATTCACCATAAACTCCTACATGGTATCAGAGCTTTAGTGTTGCAAACTTTCTTCCTAGATTTGAGGGACCTATCTTGGTATGAAATATTTGTTAGGTGTGAGTTGAGGTCTTGAGAACCTTTCCATTGAATCCAAGGCATCAGAGAAATTTAGGTCTGGCTTTCATTTCATCAAATTTCATCATGCTTTGATTGATCTAAAAGGGTTTGAAGAAGAGTTTCAATTGATAGATTTGAGGGTAGCTGATTTTTTTATGCAGTTTGGGCGAAAACTGACCTTGCCATTATGTCTAGAAGGCCTAAGAACCTAAGGATGGATTATCAAATCATCAAAATCCGACACTTTTTGTCAGGGTGTGAGGCAAAAATTTTAGATTATACAAATTTGTACTTCAAAGTACTAGTTGTACAATGTGAAGGCATTATACATAGGAATTGGTAGGTTTGTACTATCATAGGTATGAAATCAACATATTTTTTGTGTTATGGATTGGTTGAGTGTCAAATCATTTGTGTCATCAGTCGTACTCTTTATGCAAGTCGGTACCCTTGGTCAATCTAGGTTACGTACTTGTCTTATCTATAACGGTCAATACAAAACATTAATATTTTCCAGGTTTTATTTAAATTTTGGTTTTAAAATATTAAATCTCCATCGCTGTGTGTTTTGGTTGACTGATGGTCATGGGGCTAGAGAGCTTGTGGTCTTGCCTTAGCAGGAGGGGCTAAGCCCGGGGGAGCATGGCTTTTCCTACCACCTCCACTCCACTGGCCCCAACAACACCACCATTGCTAGGAGTGATGATTTTTTTTAAAACCAACCTTGCCCACCTGCTCACATGGATGATCACATTTTATCCCCCAAGGGCTTAAATTTTACCCCCGGAGGGCCAAATAGGCCATTTTTCCAGACTTTCATAACTTACAATCTAGGAGGAAAATTTGTTCAAACGAGATATTGTCAAAAATTTAGCTTCGCCAATTTTGTAGTGGTGTAGGTTATTTTTCATAGTTTTGTTGTTTTGTGGTATTTATTACTAGTTGAAGTCTAATCTTCATTTTTGGCTCCCGAGCTCATAACATTTTGCAACAATATTTGATTTTCATAATTCTTGTGGCATTGGAAATGTATTGAGGAGCTCTATCATGCCATCCATGCTCTTTTTCCTATATATACCCTAGGTATATCATTATTATATTTTTTCCCTAATGGATGTCTTGGAGATTATTTGGATATTTTGATAATTGGGAGAGTACAATTTTGATCTTTGCACTTCATTTCAATGTTAGAATGATGTTCTATATCCCATTGCTTCATTTAGATTCTAGAGTTACACCATATTGAGAGTGTTTTATTGTTCCTTGGCATCAGGTCTATTGTTGCTTATCATGATTCTAACCTGAGTCCTTGAGTGACTCTAATATCATTTCTAGCATTAAAATTATCTTTCCTTTTCTTGCCTAATTAAGGATTCTAGAGTTACTCCACCAGTGTGCTTCTAGTGTTTCTTTGTAGTAGGTTATTTCATTAAGGGGGGTTGAATGGTCTCTTCTTCATCTCTCTTATGGGGGGTCTTTTTCCTTGAATGGGGTTTTTCCTCTTATTTTTTCTTGAAGAGCATTATTGTATCCTTTCTCTCTTTTATAGAGGAGTTTTGTCCCATTGGGTTTTCTCCTTTTCTCTATTTTCTAAGAGGTTGCATTTGCATTTATACATGGGTACCTAACATGGCCTCATAGTCAGGACCCATCTTTGTGTCATTTGTATAAGTACTTCATAAGTTGTACTTAAGGGGGGTGTTGGTGTAAGTAGGTGTTTTACCTATCTAGGTCCTATTTACATGTTAAGTCTGGACTTAGGTCCTAGGAAGGAATATGTCTAGTTAAGCAATAGTTGTCACTTATCTTATCTAGTTGGCTTGTATTTAATGCTTGTCTTAGGTCATTTAATCTTGAGTCATGTCATTTAATTATAACACACTCATTTAATGCTAGTACATCATCACACCTTGCCTATATAAGCAAGGCATCATATGTAACAATCATATTCATTCTGAAAATAAGCTTACATCCACAATCATAGCATGATATTTCTTCCATTTCTCTCTTGTGGAAGTTAATGTTGGCTTGTAAGTGATCCTAGGGTGTTGAGGAGTTCACCATAAACTCCTACAATAATTCCCATTTATTTATTTATATTTTATTATTTAATTAAATATGATCTAATTTCCATTTTCATCTCTTTGGTCAACTTCATCATCATTCATCAATTAACTTCACATTCACTTTAGAAACTTCTTCTCTTGTCATGAGTTAACTTAGTTTGTAAATAAAAACTCTATGTGCACAATTATTCATTAATTAAATCAAATAATTCATTATTATCTCTTCATGATTTGAAATAGAAATTTCCCATTGATTAGTTGAGTTGACTCCACATTCAGTTTAGTTAACCGAAGTCTTTATTCTTATCCTCGTCTCTTGATTGATTTTTCCTCAAAAAGTTTATAAATAAGGTAATTCTTTCATAATTTTGATATCTCACATCTTTATGAAAATCCAATATGCCAAATTCATCTCACATATTATGTAAATCAAATTTGTTGAAATATATCATCAGTCAAAATTAATCAATCATCAATCAAGTCTACTATTGTGTTGTTGAGACTTAGCATCACATCCAAAGGAAAAGCAACATCATTTCTTTTTTAGGTTTGCAGTGGGATCAGTAAAATAGAATTCAAATTTAATTTCTTTATTTTATTTTTTTGAGTTTTTTATTTTCTTATTTTTCTAATTTCAATGAATACATTTTGGTGAACCTGACATGAACACTAACCTTTGTTGCTTGTGAGTTTTTGGTGTTTTTCTTTGTCTTGCAAGTTGTAGGTACTTTCGATAGGTTTTAAAAATTAACATCTTTAAGAGCTTATTGAGGAGAAACAAACATCATGATTGTGTTGGAAAGGGCCAAGAAATTAATTTATATATGTATAATAATCCATATTTTGGTGCAGGATAACATTTTAGACTAAACAAACACTTTGAGCACTTTTTTTTGTTAATCCATACATTTGTACCAATTTGTACTTTTGGACTATAAATTTAGTGTTGCACATCTTAAAATTTTGTTGATAATTTTTTTTTCATTTTATGATTAAAAAAATAATTGACAAAGGTTTAATCACTTGGCTAAATTGCTTGGTTTTCCTCTTTACAATATTCAAAAATACTAACCTGTAGTAAAACAAGCATAACTTTCAAACTACTAATCATGTTTTCAACTTTTTGCAAGTGTTGGAAAGTTGGTTTTGATGTAGATGTTGTGATCAAACAAGTACACATACAAACTTGTTTTTCAATGATTTTTTAAATTATCAAAAATCCTTAAGGAGACTAATGGCGCAGTTAATTTTTTGTTTGAAATAATCTTTAAATGCATATTTTTGAATAATTATTGAATGCAACAATTTTTCACCATGAACAATAAAAACATGTAAATAATCCTTTTTCATAAACCAAAGAGCAAAAAATAAACTACTAACAAAATTGGTTTTACATGATGGCATTAAGAAGACAAGTTTATAGACCATTTTATTTTTTGTGTGCCTTGCTTGTTTAGTGTCTTTTCAAACCACTACTATGAAGTATTAAAGTGAACCATACACATTTCAATTTAGTTAATCAAAGAACAAGTATCTTTTAATCTTGAAAGAGTGTGGGTATGCTATTTTGTCGCACACTTGTGTGATCTTGAGAATTAGAAACAACATAATTTTTCATTTTCTTTTATAGGGGATTGTCTAGGGATTTCATCACCTTAAAGGACAACCTCAAATCTATTGTTATGAAAGAGTATAAATATCAAGGGTTGAATCAAAAGACACACCTCTTGTAATTTATGGGTTTGTCATTTGGGCTAAGCCCCCAAGAACTTTATTCCTTGGGAAAGTGAAGGAGAAGGGTGGGTTACCCTTTTCTCTCAACTGTATGACTATCTTACACTTTCGAATTCATGAATTAGGCCTCACATGCCCATGTGGCATATAGAGGAGTCCCCTAAAAAGCCTATACATCATAGTTTAAGACCTTTCAACCATTTCTTAGTGTGGTGTAGGGAACAATATCATGCCCGAAGTTACTCACCATGTACCTTTCTTTTTGTTGAGGTGACAATTATTCCTTGGTAGGGCCTTGTCCTTCCAAGGTAAGGGGCGTAGGGGTGGTATATGACCTTTAAAAACCCTATTTACCCATGCATTTAAAGGTATTACACCTTTGGTAGGTGGGCCTACATTAAATTAGTACTCCTACTTGATTAATTCTAGGTTTGTTCATGTGTTTTTTGTGTCTATTATTGTTAGAATAAAACCTCCACATTCAAAATCCAATGGGGACCTTATCCTTTTTCATCCTTGAATTTTTAAATGTTCTATCTTTTTATTAGTATAGTTTCTTAAATTTCGAAAAACCCAAAAATATTTGAAATTTCCCAAAATCCAAAAAAAAATTGAAAATACCAAAATCCAAAAAAAAAGTTTGAAAAACCAAAAAAGAAAAAACCAAAAAAGTATTTGATTTCTTATCTTTCCCTTACACTAGTGTTTAGAATCCAACCATTATCCACCAACTCAACCATTCTTTGCATTCAAACCCAAACTCCATCAACTTATCCATCCAAACCATCTAATTGTCCATCCTAATCCAAATTCATAACCATGCCTTCATCTTTTCTTAATAGTCTCCTTAGTCAAATTAAAAACCCCTTCTCTGATGATGATGAGAGCCTTGTTGATCAACCAGAGTATAAACCCTATGAAGATAATGGGAGTCTTGTTGATCAACCAAAGTATTCAAACCTTAGATTTTATTGCCTTAATCAAGTGCCATCCATCTATGTTCCATCAATACCAACAAGCTAGAGTCCCTAGTAACCTATCTGTCAATCCTCAATACCTATCATTTAGAATCCCTAGTAACCTATCTGTCAATCCTCAATACCTATCATTCAAAATACCTAGTAACCTATCCATCAATCCTCAATACCTATCATCCATAATCCCCAATAACCTATCCATCAATCCTCAATACCAACCACCCATAATCTCTAGTCAATCATCCATCTACCCTCCTTTCCAACAATCCATAATCCCTAGTAATCCATCCATCTATCATCCATACCAAAAACCCCCAACATTCCAACCTAGTTACCAACAACCCATAAGCTCTTGGCATCCATCCATCTACCCTCAATCAAAAACCAGATAACACAATATATATCATTAATCCCCCAATTTTTCAAAAGGAAAAAGGGGTGTGTTAAAGTCAGCACCAAGCATCCAATAGTCCACTTGTCTACTAGAGATCAGAGAGGCTAGGGAATCCCAAAGTTGAACCCTTGTTTCCCTAGAATTAGGAGCGTAAACATTAATCAAATTCTATTTCACAAAGGTATACAAATATTCCCTAGAGGTCATCAAGCTATGTTTGCAACGATTTTCTTTGACACCTTTAATTCTAGCATGGTTCCACATAGTATAACTATTCCACCAAAATCCTCTTTTGCATTGCTAACACAATAATCAACAAAAGCCAAACATTCTTAACAATCTGGTCAAAAATATAATGTTGCATCTTAGTTTCTTGGATAAGAAAAATATCAATTTTCATATCAACTAAACAAATCTTAATAAGATGTTTCTTAAAAGGGCTATTCAACCCTCTTATATTCTAGGACATAATCTTCATAGCTTACAAGAGGAAAATTCAATTCCACCTTGATAATAATAGAAGGAGGCAAAGGCCTCTAAAGCCCATCATTTCTTTTATTTTTTAGCCTCAAAAGGCTATCCAGAGTTTTTTGTTTACCAGAAGCAACATCTTGTACTGCATCATGAGCTTGTATTTCCCTTGGTATGGTTTATCTTTCTCGTTTTCTCCCTCGACATCTATTTTTTCTTCTTTTTGGTTTTCCCACTGACTTGCGTCCATTCCTCTTCCAGTACACCTTTGAATAACTTCATAGGATTTTGAGCAACGTTAGAACCAAATCCCAACAATGAAAGGGACTCCTACAAATCTTGCTTGGTATTTGTGATATCTGTAACGCCCCATCGTGGAACCCAGGGAACGACATGTCACTAGCGCTAAACAACCAAATAATTGTTTTTTAAAACATTTAATATCAACATGTGAGCATCAACCTAACATGAACATTCTCAGGTTCCATAACTACGCTACTACAATAATTCAACAAAAATACACATCAAGAACTATATGCAAAATCATGTGAATAACCATGACAAGATTACATTACAAGTTTAATTACAATTAAACGAGATTGTGAAAAATCTCGATACATCACATGTAGTAATACATTGAAACCTCATGTAACATCATGAGTGAGTACAATAAAGAAAGTGTACAAGTATAACTAACGACCAAGTCCACGAGCACATCTAGCGAACAAATCTATGAACGATGTGTAACCAAGAACCTGCCAAGGACAAACTCATCTCGAACGATATCACCTGCAAGGGGACCCAATGGAAGAAATGACACATTCCTACCAACCATGTAGAACTCAAAATCCCACCCCCGTGCTAGGAGATAGAAACAGGTCCTCAAATCAAACAGACATCAAGAAGAGACAAAAAACAACACATGGTCGACATACATGACATCACAATGACAATAGATTCACATGACAACTGACATACTCCTAGAGGCAATGATACAATCACAGGCGACTCTTCACAAGAGATCTAACAAATGTACACAAACATGAATTCAATCACATAAATGTAATAGGTTACCTTGGATAGTCTTCCTAGGTTATCGACCCTCTACTAGAGTTACCCTAGAAACCTCTAATGACTTTCAGCCCCTATACAAACTTATGTGGCATCGAAACACTTCTCGAAAAGACAAAGTGTTCGATTAGCCATTCCAGGCCATCTCAACCTACTTAACCTAAACAAGCGTTAAAGTACAAGGCGAGGAAAATATTATCTGAGTGGTTAAATGTTAACTACCCAACCCCCTAAAAACTTAGTTTAGTTATCACTGTATTATATGCTTTTGAGAGGTTACCCATGCAACCACTTCCAGATCCAACCCCTAATGAAAGCCACTCCTCCTATGTACAACATACCCACAAGTAATGACATGGATAGCCCACATACATGTAAAACAAAACTCAAAAATCAACCACATGACATGACGCTACCATTTTATTAACATACATCATTATAGAGAAAACACAACGTGCATGGATAAACTCATACTCTAGTCATAAAAGGATACACAATAATATGAATTCAACAATTCAAATAACGAATCTTTAACTCATGCCTCTGGAAGAAACTAAAAAAGAATCTCTATCTCCAAAAGAAAGACCCTTAAAAAATTAATGACAACAAAGCAAACACGGTTATCTACATATTAACCGTTCAACACACTTAGTTTTCAACATGCCCATAGATATCATTTAAATAAGATTGACGAATTCATTCATGATTTCCAATCATACATGACTCATTTAATACATAATATACTCATTGATCAAAACACAATATATCCACCTATACAATATGATATTTTTAAATCAACAACTTATAACTAATTAAATTGAGCATTTAAAGACTCATTAACTAAAATCACATATACTTATTATAATTAATAGAGTTAATTCATCAAATCTAATTCTATAAATACATATATTTTACCATTTATTTAAAACCTTATTGGCCATTTCAAGAAGTATATTAGAACTTAATAGAAATATAAAATTTCTAAATACCTATGTCATTGTCAATTAATAACCAAGTATTCATATTGAATCGAGTATATAAACAAGTTTGTGATTCATATTAACAACATTC
Source organism: Sequoiadendron giganteum (assembly GCA_007115665.2). NCBI lineage: Eukaryota > Viridiplantae > Streptophyta > Pinopsida > Cupressales > Cupressaceae > Sequoiadendron > Sequoiadendron giganteum. Next base: position 576,662,362 of record CM021104.1, read on the forward strand.
TCATTTTAAATGATTTACGCTTTATTCCACATGAGCCAAGAATATTACAATAAGTCTTATTAATATTTTTTATATCAATCCTACGACAGAAGTAACTGAACCAAAGAACTTAAGTCTTATCATTAAAACTCCAAATTGCATGAGGACATTGAGAGTGTCGATCTCACAAACATAAAAGATCATAAACTTGTGACATGCATTAATAGCATTCGGTTGATCTTTCATTAACCATCTCAACCTCCACCATAATAATAGACTCACTAAGGGAGAGGAGCCGATACGTAGGCGGGGGCCCGAACGTGCGATGGAACATGCGCTCGTTGGGGCCCACACCTATACGCTGGTCCTCCAAAAGGTAAGATTTATTTCATCCATAGATAGGCTTGATCACATCAAACATAAATCAGATATAAAATGCACACAAGTTAACATTAATATAAAAACTTAACAAGTACACGGTGGCAGCCAAACATGATGAAGTGTATCCAACTTGTATCTGACATTGAACAAGTACCATTCCGACATGGAATTAAAACAGCCCAAACACTAAGACATGCACCCTTCCCCGTAAACTATTAAACCCAACTTTCGCACCAATACAGGCGTCACTTTCACATTAGTCACAACTATAGAAAATAAACAAGATGCCAACTCAACAACTTTGAAACCCATCCGACCCATCTTTGACCGACTGGCGAACCCATTACAAGATTGTTTCCCATCGTAGCATAACCAAACCAACACGCAAATGCATTCGCCTGTCCCGTCTACCATGAGATCTACAACACGTATCAGCTTCAATTTGTCCCATCTTGCCAAGTAGGGTGCGCACGTACTGGAGCCAAACACAAATATCCCACCTGCATCCATTTAACACTCCTGTAAGGCCGCCATTATTCAAAACAAAAGCATGGAAACAATTTCAAATAATCCACCAAACCAATCAAGTCAAGAATTAAAGGCTGAAATCAATCAAATCTCCAATTCATACGAAACAGAACTCAAATTCAAAAGAGGACAGCAAGTTATTTCACCACACCAAACAACCATCAATCAAATTCAAATAGCCGTGAAAACCTTCAAGTATTTAGTTATTTTGCAGTGAGCGACATAAGAAAAGGAGGAGTGACAAGCACAAAATTGAACGAGTTAACATCAAGGGGAGGCAACAGCTCAGATTCTAGTGCATTAGCATCCATATTGTACCAGGTTTTCCTTTTCACACTTGTTCTTCATTACAGCCATTAACAGCATCCATATTGATCTTCATTACACCCATTACAGTCATATTACATGTTTCTTTATGTATCGGTAGGGTTTATATTGCAAATATTGCAGTCATAGGTTAGCATAGTGTTCCATAGGGTTTATAATGCATATATTACGATCATGGTTTACCATTTAAGGCTTTGCCTAGGGTTTATATTGCAAATATTACAGTCATAGTTTACCATCTCTGTTTCCCTAGGGTTTATATTGAAAATATTACAATCATAGTTTACCCTTTCTGTTTCAGTAGGGTTTATATTGCAAATATTACACTCATAGTTTAACATTTCTGTTACATAGGTTCTGCATTATCATTCACTCTGCTTATCGTAGTCTCACATCGTAGTCTCATAGGTTCTACATTATCATTCACTCTGCTTATCGTAGTCTCATAGGTTCTGCATTATCGTTTATATGTTACATGTTGGTCATGGTTTACCATTTCTGTTTCAATGGTCCTGCATTATCATTCACTTTGATTATCTTATTCTCATGGGTTCTGCATTATCATTCACTCTAGTTATATTATTCTCATAGGTTCTGCATTATTATTGACTCTGCTTAGCATAATCTCATAGGTTCTGCATTATCATTCACTCTGCTTATCTTATTCTTCTTTCAATTCTACATTGTCATTCACTCTGGATATCTTATTCTCATATCTTCTGCATTATCAGTCTCTAAAGTTTATGTTTTTCAAACATGAGTGTGGTTTTCACTTTCTTGTGCATGAGAATGTTAATGTTGTAAACACTTAAAAGGTTATGAGATGTTTTTAAACTCTAACTCCCTTGCATAGCTTGTAATTTTGTGCTTCTTACTCCTCTACTTCCTTATGTCGCTCACTCCAGAATAGATAACTCAAGATAACAAACTCCTGTTACAGAAGATAATCTCAATTGAAATGCAAGAAACTAAAAATATAACACATACACAAACTAAATAATCTTCTGTTCAAGCATCACTCTCTTCATACATATAAAGATAACTGTTAAAGCATTTGTGTTTCATAGTTTACCATTTATCTTTCCTAGGTTCTGCATTATCATTTACTCTGGTTATCATATTCTCATATGTTCTACATCACAAACTAATTATTCTTCTGTTCAAGCATCATAGGTACATAGATGTATTTCATAGTTTACACATAGTTTACAATCTCTTCATACATACACATAGATGTATTTCATAGTTTACCATTTATGTTTCATAGGTTATGCATTATCATTGACTCTGCTTATCATATTCTCATATGTTCTACATTACAAAGTGATTGTTTTTCTATTCAAGCATCACTGTTTTGATTCTAATTATTCTGTGTAGATGGCCAAGGGCAATGCAGTGGTGACCCGTACTGGGAACAAAAAAAAGAAAAGAGCCACGACAAGGCTGCCTGCTGAGAAATGAGGATGCAGATTCCCCCTTGAAATAGATCATGTTGCACAAGTAGATGAGGTTTCTACTCCTCAAATACCGCAGATTGACGTTACTACACCTCAAATACCGCAAAAGGTAAAACAAATACAGAAGTTGTGGTCTGAGGATGACATGAAAAGGGCACTCTATCACGTTGAAGAGAATGACATGTTGATAAGGGGGGATTCCAAAAAGTGGTCAATCCCAACAACCACACTGTCCAAATGGCTAGGGGGTCTAACAACATCTTCCAAGAAAGGTCTGCCAACAGTCCTCATAGAAGAGGAAGAAAATCGCATTGTGGAATGGTGCGAGCAAATGGCTGATATTGGTCATGGTCTTGAGATAGTCAATCTTAAGTCTGAGGTTGCTCAAATATGTCAAAATAGGCCAAACCCTTTCACCAATGGCTTCCCAAGGAAGTCCTGGTGGACAGGCTTCAAGCACAGACATCCTCAACTCGCATTACGAACTGCTGAAGGCCTAGACAAAGATAGGGCATTCAATCTTAGACTTGATGTTGTAGATGCATTCTACAAAACACTGTCTGCAGCATACAAAGCCATGCCATATGGTCCTGATCGCATATGGAATTGTGATGAAACTGGCATCCAAGCAGGCAAAAATGGGTCCATGAAGGTGCTCGCAAGAAAAGGTAGTAGGAATGTCTCTTACATTATCCCAAAGAGTCGTGAATGGATAACCATTCTATGTTGTGTCAATGCTGCCGAGCAGAGCATTCTAGGATTCTACTTGTTCAAGGGGAATGCGAACATAGATAATTACATCATAGATTGTGAACCAAGTGCTTGCATGGCAGCCCAACCACATGCATGGATGACCAAAGACTTGTTCATAGATTGGTTGACCCACTTCAAAAACTCCATTCCAGGCGGTGTCTCGCCCACGAACAGGGTCTTGCTGATCTTTGACGGCCATGGAAGCCACGTAGCGCTCGAAACCATCCAAGAAGCAAGAGATATCGGTATAGATTTGTTAACATTGCCATCACACACATCACATAAGCTACAGCCATTGGATGTGAGTGTGTTTGCACCTTTCAAAGCTTACTTCAAATCAAAACGTGCAGAATTTTTGTCAAGGCTTCCAAACATTGAAGTGAGGAGGAGAGAACTTGCAATGTTAGGCAGCAAAGCAATGCAAAGAGCTTTGACAATTGACAACATCAAGGCCGGGTTTAGAAGGACTGGTATATGGCCGCTGAATCCCGATGCACTTGTCAACGACATGCATCCAAGTGAGACATTTGTGGTCAGCGAGGATGCTTGCACAGTTGAAAACATTCTCAGCCTTTCTAGACTTGGTGTGTCAAGTGATGATGTCACAGTATTGCAGTCCACTCTTCAAAATGGACACATGCAGCCTGCAACAAAAACATAACACTCACCTCATACATGTCCTGCTGAATCAGTTGCACAAGTGGTGGTTAATGAACACACCCCTCCCATGGTGGACAGGACCGTTGATCAATTCAGCGAAAGTTTAGATCTTCCATGACAACGAAGCCAACCATCCTGGTTGGTTGAGGGAGCAATGAACTTGGGCATTCATTTGGAAGTCCCAGAACAAGAGGATACCTATACTTTTCCATCACCACCACCATAAATTCACCTTTCTCAAGTTGTCCATTACTATGATCCTTCTTGTAATTCAGATTTACAAGCCAATGAAGATGTACCATAGGGCTCACAGGTAGTCGAGGAGGTCATTGGCACATAGTCAGATGGGACACAAGAAACACAAACAATTCTGCACATCAACAAGTTCCTCAAGTTGCCTGTGCACACTGTCCATCAAATGAAATCCAAAGTAGGTGCAATTCGGATCAGTAGACAGTCTCAATTGTTGACAACAGATGACTACATGAGGCTGTTAATGGAGCAAGAGAAAAGGAAGAAAGAGGTGAAGGAGATAAAAGCAAGAAAGAGACAACAGAATGCAGAGAAAAGGGAAGCAAGAATTGTGGCAGCGGAGTTGAAGGAGAATGCCAGAATTGAGAAGGACATATTGCGAAAAGAAAAAGAGCAGCAAAAATTACAACAAAAAAGGATAGAGATGCAAAAAAGGAGCAAGAGAGGCTTCACAAGGAACATGACCGAAAGGAAAAAGAGATTGAGGAGGCACAGAGGGCTTTACAGAGAGAGAGGCAGTTAAGGAACACTTCTAATCCGTTGTCTCAAAGTAATGGAGTCTTCCATGATATTCTCAACATTAATATCCCTCAGTTCTCCACAACAATGAATTATTCAAGCCTCTCCCAATTTGACTTTAGAGGCAGTCAATATCCATATCAATTTGGCACTTGGGATGTACAAATGTCTTCACCACCGCCCCCAACACATGTCACTTGCACCCAATTTACCACTCGAAGTCCCACTCATATATGCAGCAATCCTCGTCGACTGGAAGGGGACGAGAACATGGTAATTGGCACCCCAACCAACCAAGATCCTTTTCACAACAACAACAGCTAGATTACAAATGCTAGTTTCATAGAATTTAGAAGTATTGATATTTACAAATGCACCGAAATTGTGGACAGTTGTAATTTTTTGATAAGTACAGATTGACCGTTATTGTTTTGTTTTGTGAAGTAATCTGATCAGATTCAAAAAACTGTTGTATGTAATTTGCAATGTATGCTTCTTCGTTGACATTTTTAAATATATGAGAATTACAGATGTATCATTTTTGTTTTGATTTGCAATGTATTAGGATCATATTACAATGTGTGTTCTATGTAATTTGCAATGTGTCATTGTTTCTGTTTCAAATGTTTGCTTCTTCATTGACATTTTGTCATTTTCGATTCCTTTTTCCAAATATTTTGCCACATGGAAGGTCCAACTTTGTCCACGCATCGAAAAAAATGGAAAAAAGACCCATCGACCAATATAGACGCTCCTCGGGTGCCACTACCTATGTGGCTTGACGTCCGAAGGTGACAGCCTTGCCACGTCAACTCCTCCCAGTCCGCCACCATAACAATCCACTACTGAGCATTTATCACTCACCGCCACTTCCTATTCCTATCCACTGTCTGAAATAAATGTTGTCACCTCTCCTAAGCTCCACGCCACCCCACAATTTTATTCCAACCAACCTATACATATACATATGCATATACTGCATATACATACATATACATAGACATATGCATATGTATATGCATACATATGCATATGCATATACATACTTATATGTATATGTATATGTATGTAGATATGTATTTGCATATGCATATGTATATGTATATAGATATGTATATGCATATGCATATACATATCTATATACATATACATATGCATATGCAAATACATATCTACATACATATGCGTTTATTCTGAAACGAAGTGCATTGAATGCTCCCAGTGCCTTGCTCTTCTCGCCATTCAACCAGCCTTTCATTTTCCCGAGTAAACATTTCATCTTCACTTGCTCGCCAGTACCTGCTTGTTTCGTCATCTGCAACCTTCGCCGTCTCACGACAACCTGCAATGCTCAAACACCATATCTTGTTTGGGTAGAAGCCGGTACGGAGATGGGTAGATGCCAATTACCAAACGTCACCAGCAACTCCACTTCCGCCATGCAAGCAACGAATGGGTTCCTCGCCACCATGAACGGGTTCCATATACATATGTACATATATATATGCATACATCCACATACATATATTGTATATGTATATATATATGCATACATACACATACATATACATATGTATATACATATGCATATGTATATGTATATGTATATGCATACATATACATATTTATATACACATATACATATTTGTATACAATTAAGTCGTGCAACTATTCTATCTTTTTCAGGTGCCATTGATGAATTTGGGGGTGTTAAATTTTTCATAGGTGATGGCAACCTATGCTGCACGGGTCCACAACTCCATTCAAATTGTGAAGTGTTGCATAGGTAACCATGAGAAGCCTTCACAAAACCAAGTCCCCTAAGTCGTTTAAATACAAAGCTATGGACACCTATGTGAAGTGCTACATAGGCCACACATGTATATACATAAAACATAGACATACAAATATACATATAGGTTATGCTTCATCATTTCAATCAACTAAGCAATAGAGACATGTTTTAGGGAGACTTGATTTTACGAATGCTCGTTTGATGGCAACCTATGCTACACGGGTCCACAACTCCATTTGAATTGTGAAGTGTTGCATAGGGAACCATGACGAGCCTTCAAAAAACCAAGTCCCCTAAGTTGTTTAAATACAAAGCTATGGACACCTATGTGAAGTGCTACCTAGGCCACACATGTATATACATAAAACATAGACATACAAATATACATATAGGTTATGCTTCATCATTTCAATCAACTAAGCAATAGAGACATGTTTTAGGGAGACTTGATTTTATGAATGCTCGTTTGATGGCAACCTATGCTGCACGGGTCCACAACTCCATTCGAATTGTGAAGTGTTGCATAGGGAACCATGACGAGCCTTCAAAAAACCAAGTCCCCTAAGTCATTCAAATACAAAGCTATGGTAATCTATGTGAAGTGCTACATAGGCAAGCATGAAAGGCCTTGGGAAAACCAGGTCCCCTAAATACATGTTGTAAGAAAGCTTTAGTGCTCAATATTGATCTATGGTAATACATGTGAATACTTGAAGGTTTTCACGACTATTTGAATTGGGAATTATTTGAATTTCATTGATGGTTGTTTGGTGTGGTGAAATAACTTGCTGTCCTCTTTTGAATTTGAGTTATGTTTCATATGAATTGGAGATTTGATTGATTTCAGCCTTTAATTCTTGACTTGATTGGTTTGGTGGATTATTTGAAATTGTTTCCATGCTTTTGTTTTGAATAATGGCGGCCTTACAGGAGTGTTAAATGGATGCCGGTGGGATATTTGCGTTTGGCTCCAATAAGTGTGAACCCTGCTTGGCAAGATGGGACAGATTGAAGCTGATACGTGTTGTAGATCTCATGGTAGACGGGACAGGCGAATGCATTTGCGTGTTGGTTTGGTTATGCTACAATGGGAAACAGTCTTGTAATGGGTTCGCCAGTCGGTCAAAGATGGGTCGGATGGGTTTCAAATTTTTTGAGTTGGCACCTTGTTTAAATTAATGCTAACTTGTGTGCATTTTATATCTGAGATATGTTTGATGTGATCAAGCCTATCTATGGATGAATTTTTTTTGACGTTGTGGAGGACCGGCGTATAGGTGCACACCATATAAAGTTGACACCCCCAAATTAATAAATGGCACATATAAAAGATACAATTGTTGCAGGTCTGAATTTATGAATATAGACATAGACATAGACATAGACATAGACATAGACATAGACATAGACATAAGTGAATTAAACACGACTATAGAGAAGTATAGGAAGAGGCAGCGAGTGATAAATGCGACATAGTGGATTGTTAGGGTGGCTGACTGAGAGAAGTAGACGTGGCAAGGTTGTCCACTTAAGACCTCTTCACACATCTATACACACACACATTTACATTCACACATACACATTTACATATACAAATACATATTTACATATAGACATAAATATAGACATACACATACACATACACATAAACATAGACATACACATAGACATAGACATACACATAGTCATAGACATACACATACACATACACATACACATACACATACACATACACATACACATAGTCATAGACATACACATAAACATAGACATACACATAGACATACACATACACATATACATATTTACATATCCATACAGATTTACATAGACATATACATAGACATAAACATACACATATTCATAGATTTATTTACACATATACATAGATTTACATACACACATACATAGACATAAACTTATACAGATTCAAATACAAAGCTATGGTAATCTATAAACATATACATAAACATAAACATATGTATATGTATATGAATATGTCTATACATATGCATATATATATATATATATATATATATATATATATATATATAAGTAAGATGCAAAGACCTTAAGCATATACAAGTTGGATACACTTCATCATGTTTGGCTGCCAGCGTGTAATTGTTTTGTTTCAAAATAATTACAATTATGTGTGCATTTTATATCTGATATACATATCCATATGTCTATGTATATGTGTATGTATATGTCTATCTATCTGTCTATGTATATGTCTATGTCTATGTATATGTCTATGCCTATGTATTTGTCTATGTCTATGTTGATGAAGCAGAACCTAAAAAAAATAGAACAGCCCCCATATATTTCCAAGACACAAAATTAAGGTACAATAATTGGATGACTAATATGATGGAAAATAACCTATGCAAAAGATAACACCCCCAAAATAACCAATGGCACCTAAGAAAAGATAGAAACATTTGCATTACAGACTTATTGAAGGATATGGGTTTTTTTTTCATTTAAATGTTATTGGTCCACGTGGCCTGCCATGTGGACAGTGTGATTTTGGGTGCATACGTATCGGCTCCTCTCCCCTAATACGTAAGCGGGGGCTATAATGTGCAATGGGACATGCGCTCGTTGGGGCCCACACCTATACACTGGTCCTCCACAACGTAAGGTTAAATTCATCCATAGATAGGCTTGATCACATCAAACATAAATCAGATATAAAATTGATGGAGCATTACCCAAAATCAGAATCAATGATAATGCAAAACCTATGAGAAAACAATAAGGAGAGTGAATGATAATGCATAACCTTTGAGATTACGATAAGCAGAGTGAATGATAATGCAATACATATTGAAAAGAGATATGATGTAATATAAGCTAGACAATTATTTGAGTTTTGCTTCCCCTTTGACATCAAATAGTTTCTTATTTTTTGTAGTTAGGATATTGTTTTCACTATGTACCTGAGGCAGAGGATTAGTTGGTTGATTGTGATAATGAATTTTAGGTGAGAATAAGAGATTGGATGAGACTATCATTAACACATGTTATAATGTTTAATCTAAATTGGGATACCCAAGGCATGAATAAGGATGAGTCTAATTCAATGGATAAAATATACTTCGATCATGTATAAATGATGTTCATTTTTGCTATCAATTTGAAGTTATATATACATTTGATAATGTTGTATGAAATTATATTTTAGTATCTATATGAGAAATGGTTATAGCATAAGTAGGAGTCAACCATCATCATAGTTAGCTGTAAGGGAGAGGGGCCGATATTTACAGTCACTTTAATTGAACAACAAACAAAGCGTACATCCAATTAGGTTGTATATATACACATATACATATATGCATATGTATATGTAAACATATATATGCATATGCAATGCAGTTTGAATGGCGAGTGTAATGAATGGAAGGTACAGTGCATAGCTTAAGGGAGAGTGTAATGGTGTTCTTCTTTCAACTTATGCATGTTCCATCCATTCGCTCCACTCTACATCTAAAACAACTTCATTTTTTGTTTGCATATGCATATATACATATACATGTACATATGCATATATGTATATACAACTACATATGTATATGTATGCACATACATATGCATATACATATGCATATACTGCATATGCATATACTGCATATGCATATACATATACATATCAAATATTGATAAAAAGTGTAAGAACAAAATCATACATGTAAGATTGAGTGTAACTAATGAACAGAGAAACCATTAATGCCATCATGAATAGTAGTTTGGTATATCTTAGGCAGATTAGACTTATTTCACCATAAGTCCACAATTGTAAATATTATATCCTGAGGTGATGAAGGGCAGGTTTGCAAGGAAACAAAAATTGCATGTTATAGTATGGCATGAAGAAATCATACTCTTAGAAATAATTAAATGATACAAACTGAAACAACAATGTTATACTTGTAAGAGTAAGAGCTATCAAGAAGAACAGATTGAATAAGGATGAGTCTGATTCAATGGATAAAATATACTTCGATCATGTATAAATGATGTTCATTCTTCCTATCAATTTGAATAATAAGAATGTTAAACAAACATAGATGGGGGAACAATAGTTGCACTAAAGAGGAAAAACGGAATGGATACTAAAAGGACATTGACTTGCAATTCAATGGAGTTCTTGAAGTTTTCCATTGCAGGTATTGCATATGGTGGAGGTTTGACAGAGGTGTAAATAGCAATGACATAGACATAGACATAGACATAAACATACACATAGTCACGTACACAAAGACATACACATACACATAAACATACACATAGTCACATAAACATAGACATAGACATAGACATAGACACATACACATACACATACACATAAAAATACACATAGTCACATACACAAAGACATAGACATACACGTAGTCACATACACATAGACATAGACATAGACATAGACATAGACCTAGACATAGTCACATACACATAAACATACACATAGTCACATACACAAAGACATAGACATACACATAATCACATACACATAAACATAGACATAGTCACTTAGACATAGACATAGACATAGACATAGACATAGACACATACACATAAACATACACATACACATACACATAGTCACATACATAGTCACATACACATAGTCACATACACAAAGACATAGACATACACATAGTCACATACACATAAACATACACATAGTCACATAGACATAGACATAGACATAGACATACATATAGACATACACATAGACATACACATACACATAGTCACATACACATAGACATACACATAGTCACATAGTCACATACACATAAGCATACACATAGTCACATACACAAAGACCTAGACATACACCTAGTCACATACACATAAACATACACCTAGTCACATGCACATAGTCACATACACATAGACATAGACATAGACATACACATACACATAGTCACATACACATAAACATACACAAAGACCTAGACATACACCTAGTCACATACACATAAACATACACCTAGTCACATGCACATGCACATGCGGAACGTATAAGAATACGAGAAGCAGAGTGAATGATAATGTAGAACCTATGAGAAAATGATAAGCAGAGTGAATGATAATGCAGAACCTGTGAGATTATGCTAAGCAGAGTCATTGATAAGGCAGAACGTATGAGAATATGAGAAGCAAAGTGAATGATAATGCAGAACCTATGAGAAAACGATAAGCATAGTGAATGATAATGCATAACCTATGAGATTATGCTAAGTAGAGTCAATGATAATGCAGAACGTTTGAGAATATGAGAAGCAGAGTGAATCATAATACAGAACCTATGAGAAAATGACAAGCAGAGTGAATGATAATGCAGAACCTGTGAGATTATGCTAAGCAGAGTCAATGATAATGCAGAACGTTTGAGAATACGAGAAGCAGAGTGAATCATAATGCATAACCTATGAGAAAACGACAAGCAGAGTGAATCATAATGTAGAACCTGTGAGAATACGATTTGCAAAGTCAATGTCAATGCAAATCCTATGAGAATAGGATAACCCAAAACTATGACTATAAAACTTGCAAAATAAACCCTATCGAAACATAAATGGTAAACTATGCGTGCTATATTCTCAAAATAAACCCTACTAAAAGGGAAATGAGGTAAATATGAGTGTAATATTTGCAATATAAACCCTACAGAGCAAAACCCATATAAACAACTTGAATTATTACATGTCGAAAGAAGAAAACAACCAACTGCATTAATATATTTAATATAAACAAAGAGATGCTTGAACAGAAGATTAATTTCCAAAGATTTAGTGTGTTTATGAACACAAATAATGCAGTGTTCATAAACACTCAACTTCAACAAAATAAACGAAATCTGCAACACCAAAAAACATATAAAACAAAGCGAAATTGCAAACCAAACACAAACAGAAGAACAATGGCCAGCCTTAGTGAGCAAGCTCACCTGGGTCGAACACGCGACGAACCCCTTCGTTGCTTGTGATGACATTCATGGCAGTGAGGAACCTGTTCGTTGCTTGCATGGCAGCGAGGAACCCATTCATGGCGGCGAGGAACCCGTTCATGGCAGCGAGGAACCCGTTCGTTGCTTGCATGGCGGAAGTGGAGCTGTTGGTGAGGTTCGGTAAGTGGTGTCTACTCATCTCCGTATCGGCTTCTACTCAAACAGTATATGGTCTCCGAGCATTGCAAGTTGTGGTGAGAGTGCGAAGGTTGCAGACGACGAAACGAGCAGGTACTGGCGAAGAAGTGAAGATGGAATGTTTCCTCGGGAAAATGAAAGGCTAGTTGAATGGCGAGAAGAGCGAGGCACTGGGAGCATTCAATTCAGTTCACTTCGAAATAAACGCGGGGTGGCGTGGAACTTACGAGAGGTGGCAACATTTATTTCGAACAGTGGATAGGAATAGGAAGTGGCGGCGAGTGATAAATGCTCAGTAGTGGATTGTTAGGGTGGCCGACTGGGAGGAGTTGACATGGCAAGGCTGTCACCTTCGGATGCCAAGCCACACAGGTAGTGGCACCCGAGGTGCGTCTATATCGGTCGACGGGTCTTTTTTCCATTTTTTCTGACGCGTCAACAAAGTTGGACCTTCCACGTGGCAAAATATTTTTTAAAAAAATTAAAAAAATTATTTATTGTTTAATTTATGTTTTTCTCCAATGGGTTTTTTTTTTAAATGCTATTGGTCCACGTGGCCTGTCAAATGGACCGTGCGGTTTTCGGTGCTTACGTATCGGCTCCTCTCCCCTAATACATTAAGCATGCATCTACGACCTTCAACAAGGAACTACCATACTACAACCGCAGGGGTTTCATGTTGAACTATGAAATTCCAGGTTATTAATGCTTTGCTTCACCACAGGACTACAAATACATTTCAACACCAGGAAAACATGCAGAATCGCACAAGACACAACCATAATATAGGATACAGATTTGAGCATAAAAAAAAACATAACTAGCAAAGGCTGAAGAGGGTTAAGGACAGACACAAGCAACACCATGATATTCAAATCTAAAGTGGAAATGAAAGGACGATGAAACTAAGCTACACGCCTGAAGCATTACCAGGATGATACCACCACAGGAACCTACGCTCTATCCCAAATGATGGAAAGATAAAACAAATCTAAGTTTTAGAACTCGAAGTTCTCAGGACACCGACCGCTAAAGGGGTGCGCATGCAGCTTCATGCTAAAGACAAATACTTATCAATCGTGTGTTAAAGAAGGCATTGGCATCCATACAATTGATCGCAGCCAATCAAAAATTCAAGGTATACAGAAGGTATACAGAAAGGTGAATGAACTGACAGTATATAGGTATATGTATGCACAATAATAGAAGTATATGAGACGAAAGGTATATCCAACCCATGGTAAAGATAAGAGTCTAGCTCCACGTGGAATGAGTATTATCCAGATAACAAGAAGGAAATACAGAGCCTAATATATAAAAAAAACAAGCTAAAAGTCATTACACACGGACATGACAACAAAATCAACAAGTAGTATAGAAATCTATTGCAGACCAAAAGCATAGTGTTAAACCAAAAGGATTATATCAAAGATAAGTATCACGATACCATGAAATAAAGCAACCTAGACTGAAGGTGATAAACAAATCGAAATTTTGCATGCAAGATTCCTGAAAGTGTTCATTAATAAAACAAAGAACACCCATCACAGGTTGCAAATATATTTTGCATACTTAGGGTTCACAACTAATTTGGAGTAGATCTAAGTATGATTAACTAGAATTTTCTAAAGCTTTCATCCATACTATGGTTTCATATTAATATAGATTATCTAATCTTTAATAGTTTCATCTTCTATTGTGGTACAGGTTTCAAGACAAGTTTTTGTTGGGGATACGGAGTTCGGTCTGTCATCATAGAACACGTCTAAGACAACAGTGCCTTAGTGATTTTCATTCAAATCACAACAAAGACACAAACAACTATGCCATAAAGCGGAAGCAGGCACAGTTAATCCCCCATTGATCCTCTAAGAAAAGTAAATGCTTAACAAATAGAAAATTCAACACAAGCACAGATTCAGTTTGCAAAATCAAACAACATGAAAGACAAAAAACATGGACACACAGATTTACGTGGGGAAAATCCATTCAGGTAAAAAATCCCACCCTCCAAAACACTCAGCTCACAAGTATTATTCAGTAACTAAAATGGTTACAATACAAAACCAGAGCTATGCTCTTCAGGAGAATACATCTTGTCCATCTGGAGAAGGCAGGCAACACAAAACAGAAACATCACATAGTTACAATGTCTCCAAAGACATACCATGTAGATTCCCTTCAACTCTTCAAAAGACTATCTCAGCCAGCCTCTCCGCCAACCCAACCTCAAGGAAAATCAGGTTCACATCTTATCTGATCTGTGACACCAAGTGTTAACCATTACAATGCCTTCGCATACTGCTCTTACACTTCGCCACCTTTCTCTGACTATCTACAATGTATTCGACTGTTACAAGTCATACATCACTCCACCAACCAATCGGGTGCCAGTTAATATGCACCTTACCTCTGACAGAAAAATCCAATCGCCTCTGACCAAGTCGTCCTGCAAGCATGTATCGAGTTGTCCAGGCATTCAATTCTTTGCCACAATCGGATCCTGTCAACCGTTCAAATCCGAGCCTTGCGATTAATGCATTCACCGCTCAAGACTTCGGCCAATCAATCATTAATAATTTGCCACGTGTCTTTTCTGCATTCGCTCCCTGCTTTGTCTTCTAGTCCAGCTTGGTCAAACTCGATTGACCGAGCTCCAAGCTCACCCGAGCTCTCCTCTGTGTTCTACCGCGCTACCGTCGACCTGTCTAAGTCACCTCGCGGTATGGCGGTGAGCTCGCCCGAGCTCACCCTTGACTTCCCCGCGCTACCACTTTGATCTCAGGCTCCTATCGCGGTATGGCAATAAGCTAGTGCCAACTCGACCTCGGCCTCCAACCACACTACCGTTGGGCTTAACTTTTCCCATCGCAATATGGCATTAACCACCAGAACCTACCACTGTTGTCAACTACTCCACTGTGGCTTACTAGATAAGCCTACGTGGTAAAGCGGTAAGCATTTCCGTCGATCTCCACGGCTCCACTGTGCCACCATGCACCGACCACCAGACCACCGCAGTATGGCGATAGCCACCAAACTTGACCATTGCCATCAACCGCACTACCATGGAGGTCGCCAGGCCACCCCGCGATAGGGCGGTGACCGCCAGGTAGACCGCCAACGGTCTCACCGTGGCCACCGCGGTCTCACTGAGCACCACCCACGGTAAGGCGGTAACTGATACCAGATTGTTGCCCTTCAACTGCCAGCAACTTACCGCGCCCACCGCGGATTAGAGAATGAGCCCCACGGTAGGGCGATAACCGCCAAATCTGGCCGCCACTGTCATCGCACTACCGCGCCACCACCAAGTGACCCTCGCAATAAAGCAGTAAGGCCTTGCTCTGCCAATGCGCCGTCAACCGTGCTACCTCACCACCTCTGAGTGAACCTTGTGGTATGGCAGTAACCGCCTTCCAGACTGTCATCGTTCACCGTGCCACCGCCAAGCATAAAGAAGACCACTGCGGTAGAGCGGTAAACTGCTCAACCACGCCACCAAGTCAAACATGCAACGGTATGGCAATAAAGGCCAGAAACATGAAGAAAATGACCAAGTCTTCAAGGGAAACCAGAATGTTGAGGCATAAATTTCCCAACAATATCCCACTTGACGAAGACATTCAAGCTTCCTCCAAACTCGAACAAGGACCAACACAATGCCCCCACGCTCCAACCAAGACACCTGCAATGACATTGAAAAATGTCCACCATCTCAGGCAACAATTCCAAACACAGGAACATGCCAAGGTGAAAAATGCACCAGTCTTAGGAACACAAACATCTGATCCTTCAGGTGGAAAAGGCACCACAACAGCGGCAACAAAGCACAATGCGAACACAGAATGAGAAACCATTCTCCAGAAGAAGATAAATCATCAGCTCGAACTACAACCAGAAAACTGACTGCCCCCATCCAACTGATCAAAACCCACATGACTGAAAAATAGCACCCACAACAAGTGCTAACCATCCAATCATCCATACCTCTAAGGTATCCACCATTAGTAAACCCATGCTAGCGGCACAACCAACCCATCAATAGTAGAACACGAGCACCATGTGTCAACCAGTCAATGAAGACAAAGCACATCTAGGAACTCCCACTGCATGGATAATCTTAGATCTGAAAGATCAATGGCATTACCAGTCTACCAATAACAGCATATAGAAGCAATGTAACTATGTAGTACCAGATAAATATCCACAATGGTATGCACAACCTACAACAAGTTGCTACAGGAACCATCTCTCTCAACAGTCTTCAAGAATTCTTCCAAGTTCTTCTCACCCAACATAGAGTAAAAACAAACTTCCAGGAAGATGACCAAGACCAAATAAAGAGAGAACCGTTGCACAACATAAATCTGTAGAACATCCTCCTACATACATCTCTAAAGCCAGCTATGTCAAGAATGATCTTCTTCTCATCCCAAAAGGAAAAGCCATAACAACATCCAACAATTCCATGGATGTAAGCACCTCAAAGAAGATCAAACTAACCCATATAAACATCTCCGACCAGTCCTCAAAAGCACAAGGAGATAAACTATGTTGTCCACCTTCCATAATGAATCCTCTAGAATATCAAAACAACAACTCAAGATTCATATCATGAATGCAAGCATAACACATATCTGAAAATTATAATGGGAAAATACCTTTCAAATAAACCTCACTGCCGAGTAGACCAAGAAGAAAAGAAAAGATGCTCCTCCAAGATATACAAGCCATCATGACTTACCCAAAAGCATTCTCCTTCATGGTCTTTATTGAACTCGCATTCAACCAAGGTGTAGGCTACTCGGACTTTCAACTGTAACAACAACATTCTCAAGAGAATCTCAGCCTCACCTTATTCTCCATGTATCCACGAGCACCAACAAACTGTCATCTCATGCTAACTCCAAACTGCATTACTACACTTAACATGGAGTCCTCTAGCATATGACCAAAGTACTCAAAACATAAAGAAAACCCCAGACCACTATCAAAGCTCCAGACTAGCTGAACCAGGAGCTTATCATGACACCATGATCTTACACATCCCCCTTAGGAGATACCATGCTTCAAGTGAACAAGCTATGGCCTCAAGAGCAAAGCAACATGCCAAAACTCTAAGTAAGAGTAAATCATGACATAAAGCAAACAAAATCTAAACCAACATCACCTGTCAAGCACCACCAACATCTCAACCAAAAACTAACAATGTCCTCCATGGCTCCAAGATGTTGCACATCTTTAGATAGTGATCATGCAGATGCGAAAGAGCTCTTCTACAGCAACAGGATCTAAGAGTCCTCAAGAAGTATCTGCAACACCAAATAATATCATCCACCACCAAGTGATGAATCCACAGTCACTACTAAAGCTCCCAATAAATCGTGACATCAAGCTTTCCAAGCATCATGACCGACCACCTGCTGATCCAAACAACCTTCAGGTACAATCGACAGCATGCCCGTCGGACAACAACGTCGAACAACACCAAGATTCGCAGATCACGCAAACAACACCATCGCTGTCAAAAGCTTAACAAGCTCTCCATGACATTGTGATTCTCATGCTACAAGTCCCCATAACTGACTATTCAGGTACTCAAAATTCCATTCACCTTCTCATCTCAAAACAACCACGCCAATGCACAAGTGACCACAGACAAGGTCAGCTAACAGATCTACAACAACACAGAAGCAATCTCATGGTTATTGACAGTCCACTTCCGAGTTGTGCCACTGCACCCAATGGGTAGCTAATCCATCAGTCGCACAACTCAAAGATCCACTTCAACACCTGCAAATCTATCATTGCATTGGAAACTGCAAGATTGAGATCATCAAAGAGAACAACCCACGTAGACGAACATGACTCAAACACCAGATCAAAGACTAGATCAGATTTGCCAATCACATCCACAACTCAAGCACCATAGTCTAGAAAACTAGCAAAGCAACCACAAGAATGTTGAATGGAAAACACATACCAATATTCTCATGCAGAGAAGACATCACACCTCATCAAACCATGTCGAACTACAACTATCTCATCCAATCACGCCCTAAAAGCCAGGGTCTAGAATATAGCAGAACAACAACTCCACAAGTCACAAGTTTTTACTTGATCATGCAAACCTTGCAAAACCATAGTGTTTATAAAACACCCACGCATCTCCATATTCACTGCTCATCTGGACGACTCGGGAGTCTACACACAACCATCACGGTTAACCAGAACAATGAAAAGAAACATGAATATGCATGATAGACTTTTTAGAAAAATCTATAGAAAACCTCCAGAGCCAAAGACATGAATCTGAACCATGCGAGTGCAAGAAACAGGTAAGCAAGAACAACATGTCCATTTGAGACCAGTTCCAAAAACCACAGTCATGCACAAGCATACGAGAGGGCTAGGCTATTCAGAAGTTGCAGACCACCAGGATCAACTTCATAGCCTCCATGCAATCAAAGCAATAGAGAAATCTCTTTTAGTGCTAAGTCAAAACACCCAACACAAGCACAATACTCCATGGCTGAACAACAACACAAGCAACTTCATACCGCTAGGAAGCCTCTCACACAAACACCCAGTATGAAACCACGCTTCTCTGCAAAACAACCACAAGCACATCTCACGCCCTTTGCATCAGGAAAATCTGCTGCGAGCCAGGAGCCTCAAACCATATTGCAACAATATGATCAACTCCAGTCATCTCCAACATCTTTCAAAACTGTGTTGAATCAAAGAAGCAAGAACTTCCACTCATCGAAGGATCAATCACCAACCGATTTCTCCAGATTTCCTCAAGCTCGCCAGGCTAAGAAATCATCACAGGAGAAATACCCAGAACTTTAGTAACCAGGAGAAGGCTTTGACACCACTTGTTGGTATCATCAAGCCTTGACCTCCTTCAACCAACTCTGATACCACTTGTTGGGGATACAAAGTTCGGTCTGTCATCATAGAACACATCTAAGACAATAGTGCGCTAGTGATTTTCATTCAAATCACAACAAAGACACAAACAACTATGCCATAAAGCGGAAGCAGGCACAGTTGATCCCCCATTGATCCTCTGAGAAAAGTAAATGCTTAACAAATAATAGATTCAACACAAGCACAGATTCAGTTTGTAGAATCAAACAACATGAAAGACAAAAAAATGGACACACAGATTTATGTGGGGAAAACCCTTTCGGGTAAAAAACCCCACCCTCCAAAATACTCAGCTCACATGTATTATTCAGTAATTAAAACGGTTACAATTCAAAACCAGAGCTATGCTCTTCAGGAGAATACATCTTGTCCATCTGGAGAAGGAAGACAACACAAAACAAAAACATCACATAGTTACAATATCTCCAAAGACATACCATGTAGATTCCCTTCAACTCCTTAGAAGACTATCTCAGCCAGCCCAGCCTCAAGGCAAATCAAGTTCACATCTTATCTGATCTGTGACACCAAGTGTTAACCGTTACAATGCCTTCGCATACCGCTCTAACAATTCGCCACCTTTTTGTGACTATCTACAATGTATTCAACTGTTACAAGTCATACATCACTCCACCAACCAATTGAGTGCCAGTTAATATGCACCTTACCTCTGATAGAAAAATTTGATCGCCTCTGACCAAGTCGCCTTGCAAGCACGCATCGATTCATTCAGGCATTCAATTCTTTGCCACAATTGGATCCTGTCAACCGTTCAAATCTGAGCCTTGCGATTAATGCATTCACCGCTCAAGAATTCGGCCAATCAATCGTTGATAATCTGCCACGTGTCTTTTTTGCATTCGCTCCCTACTTTGTCTTCTGGTCTAGCTTGGTCAAACTCGGTTGACTGAGCTCCGAGCTCACCCGAGCTCTCCTCTCTGTTCTACCACGCTACCGCCGACTTGTCCAAGTCACCTCACGGTATGGTGGTGAGCTCGCCTGAGCTCACCCTTGACTTCCCCGCGCTATTGCTTCAAGCTCAGGCTCCTACCGTGGTATGGCAGTAAGCCAATGCCGACTTGACCTCGACCTCCAACCGTGCTACCGTTGGGCTTGAATTTTCCCATCGCGGTATGGCGGTAACCGCCAGAGTCTACCACCGCTGTCAACCGCTCCACCGCAGCTTACCAGATAAGCCTACGCGGTAAAGCGGTAAGCATTTCCGCCGACCGCCATGGCTCCACCGTGCCACCGCGCACCGACCGCCAGACCATCGCAGTATGGCGGTAGCCACCGAACTTGACAATGGGTAACAAAATAATACTCGTTCTTTCCAAAACGATGGGTTAAGATAGAAGACCATAACTATCTCCCTTGAATGAATTCCATTGGGCCTTGGCATGCTGAGACCTGACGAAGCAGGTGGAGTCGATGCCTATACCTGAAAGTTGCATTCAAATTGCACAGTCAACCAAAACAACATATATATATCAGAAGACACACCATGAAGAAGAATCGCAGTGTAGCAGGGCACTCACGGATGAGTACAAGAAACAAGATACAAAATAATAGTATACTAGATCTTAAAAAAAGGAAATAATGCCCAAAGAAGATACAAATAAATTAATAGAAAAAATCGAACAACAAACATGAAGGACAACCAAGTCATAGAGGAGAGAACAAGACACAAGAGGCAAAATACCCCAAAAAACCTAACATGTGGCTTCACTAGGTCGTAGACACTTCGGCCTTGCAAAACCATCTATCACCCACATGCACCATCTTTCTCTATCCTCCTTATTCATAGTTTTGTGATTTATTCCTATTCTACAATTGATTCATTTATTCAAAAGTGATCATGTATTTGTGCTCTATGTGCAAGTTGATGGTTTATTGAATCATTTTTTAGTTTGTGTTGGGTGTCTTATTCTTGTGCATGTTGTTACCATTGCATAAACCTAGTTTAAGAGTATTACAAATTTTATTTTCAAATCCATTATTTGTAAATGATATTAAACTATATATTTTGTCACGATTAAGAATTTTCCTAACAATGTGTATTACGACTTTGATACTGGTATGAAATATGTATTTTCTTTATCCTGAAAGAGAAGTATCGTAATTAATATTTTTTCCTCTTCATAAAACGACAACTTTGTTATCATTTTTTTTATAATGATTTATATTACTATGAAATTTTCACAAATACATATACATACAATACTAAATATATAATAGACTTGAAATATTTAACATTTGATATTTTTTAAAATGATAAATATAATAATAAATGTCTATAATTAAAAATATGATACAGTTTTAAAAATGCTATATCTATACGACTAAAAATTAATGTTAGAAAAAAATATTTTCCAACACAATTTACACAAACTTACTCCAAATTCTCCCTCTTACAATTGAATATCAACATTAATTTCTATATTCTCACATTGAAATGCTAAGAGGGAAAATTCAAAGAGAAATTATATTTTTCCACATGACTATTTGCAATAAAGATAAAAAGTGAAGTATTTTAAGCTTACCAATGATTGTCTTAAAGTTGTTGCAAGAATAAAGATATGGGTGAAAAAGGATAGTAGAATTTAAAATTCCCTTTATGAGAATTTTCTAAGAATAATATGGAATATTTTTTAAGAGGAAAATTAAGGAAACATATGATGTTTATGCCTATAAATGAATGAAAGTTCTCAAAGGGGAAAATAGGCTAAAACGGAAATATTCAAGTTTGTTTAAAATTTTCACCTTTTTACATGGAACTTTTGTGAGATGTCAAAAGGGTTTTAATACTGATGTATATTAATGTTAGATTTTTTTTTAAATAGAAAATATTAGAAATGTTATCTTTTGTATTATAATTTAAAATTTTCTATGAATAATAATATGAATATTATTTATGTAATTTTTAGAATTTTATTTTTTTAAATTAATTTTGGTTTATAATATTTGAGAAGAATTTTGTTGAGAGTTAGAAGGTTCAAACAATTAAATTTTGTTAAAAAAAATTATTTTACAAATCTTATATCCAACAAAGTTAGAAGTCAGTTATCAAAATTTTATAGAAATTGTACAATGTAAGGTGATAGGCATCTTCAAGATTCTATTAATTTCAAAAATAATTAAGAATTTGAAGACAAATATGTCATAATGAAATTATTCATTCGGTCATTGAAAGGAGGCACAAGGGATTGATATGCAAGTTTACTAAACTTTTTATTTCTACTTGGATTGAGTGTATATTTGTATTGATCATTTTGATGAAAGTTGATTTAGTGAATTTATTAGTATTTAGAGAAGTCATGATGAATCTATCTATGCATTTAACATAAGATATGCAAAGGCCTAAGGTATATTCTAGAACAGATAAGACCAAATAAATTAATAGGTTTGGTTCTTTATTATAATACATTTGATTTTGATTTGGGTTTTCATTTGAGGGATGAAAATCAGACGAGTCTCTATTAGGAATATACTCATGCAATTCAAATCGATAAAAAACATTAAAATCTTTTGGATGAAAGAATTTTTTTCCCAAAAATACTTGTACTAGTGAATTGTTTTTTTTAGATACATTGTGTAGAAAAAAAATTTAAAGGTTTGCCATGCAAGGAGTAAAATTGTAAATCAATTTAATCAATTACTTTGGTATGAGGAAAGTCAATTATCTTATACAAGATATTGTTGAGAATAGGGCATATAAATATAGTGAAAACATAAACATGAAAAGTGTATAAATTTTACTAACCAATCAGTTTAACATATCATTAACCATCAAATCTAAAATATAATATGGAGAAACACGGATAGTAGAAAATTAAAACTAGCAAAACTAAATAATGTTAAAAGTACACAAAGAAAAGTTTTTAGGAAAAAAATTGCCATCAAAGAGACACTAAGCTTGTATTAATTTTAACAAAATAATGACATCAATACAATCCACTTCAACTCTTTAGTTTGACAACATTTTTCCAACATTATAGTACTTCACCTACATAACACTATAAAACCTCCATATAATACCTCCAAGATATAGAACAAAGTAAAAATAAAACCACCAAGTGAACTCATGAAAATAATGAACAACAAACAAGGATTTGCAAATAAAAAAATTATGCTGCATTATGCATTGAACATAACACCCAAGATAAACATCATGAATATACTTGTTTGACTTATACTCTCAATAAGAAATATGCCCAAGGTCTAGCACTCAATGATGAGATTAATAAAATTTTAAGGCACCAACATTTATGAAAATATTCTTCACTCATAAAAAATAACTCTCTAGTGCTCCAAGATAAAGAAATAGAATTACATTCGAGAGTGATGACTAACTCCCACTATTTAATTTTCCTATAACCTCCCTACTTAATGCCTTTACAACACTTTTCAAGTACCTAGGAGAATAGCCACCACTTGTAGCGGAGTTGGTTGGGACTTGAGGTTTGCTCCCTTGAGGTCACAGGTTCAACTCCACTATATAGTGGGAAAGGTGTGGTTCAGTAACAAGTGTGCCAATGCCTGAATTGTAGACCCAGGGTATAGGACTGGACTTTGCCACTAACCTTCTAGCCCACATAGGTAGCGGAGTTGGATTGGGTAGTGGGTTTGCTCCCCATAGATTTCGGGTTCGACTCCAGTCCTAGGTTAACATGTGGACCTGCTTGCGGGTTGTAGCATCCACCCTCAAGGGACTAGTCTCACCTCATCTTGCCCCTCTGGGCATTGGGATAGGTCACAAGGATACCCCTGTGCATAAAAAAGGTACCTAGGAGAATAATAATAAAATGATTTATTTCAACACCTCATGACCATCCAAGTATCTTATTCCAAAAATAGTATACTAAATCCTAGAATTATCCCACTTGATATTCAAATTTCAATGACATAGTAGGAAACATAAAAAACTAAGTGTGAGGAGAGACAACCCACAAAAAATATATGTGCACACTAGTTTTATAAGAGAATCTAAAACATTATCTAAAGTGTCCAAATTTTGAATCTTGATATTACCATCATCACTTAGTATAGGAATGGTATATGGTACTCTTCATAAAATAGATAAAAATATAACTATCACAACCAATCCTCATCTTCTTGCAAATAAAAACAATACTTGAATAAAACCTTTGTAACCAAGTTGCCTCCTTAATTAGAGGCATGTATGTAAACTATATACTTTGCTTCTACAATAGATAAATTAACTATAGGTTTCCACTTAATAATACAACTAACACCATCTCCAAAAGAGTGAATAAAAACCCAATGTGGACCTCCTGGTGTCAAAATTACTAGCCAAAATTGAATCAAACAATCCCTCTAAGAATTCCCATCACTTTACAAATATATTTTTCTAGCATATACCATTACATATGCCAGGTTACCTATGACACTAGCATAAGTAACATTATACATATCCTCAAAATCATCATCTAACTTAGGAAATTAATCCAAAGGTAACTTAATACCAACATTCAAGGAATATTGACTAGCTTATAGTCTTGCATGGTAAACCACTACAAAATTATGTCCACATAATTAATTTAACTAAGTTAAAGCATTATATAAATGTATCTTTGTAGATTTTCATCCCTAATATATATTTGGTAGCCCCTAAATAAATTGAGGACACTATCCCAAAGGCAACTTAATACCAACCTATAAACAAATAGTGACTAGCTTTTACTCTTGCATAATAAACCACTATAAAATTATGTCCACAAAATTACTTTTAGTAGGCCAAATATTTTTGTGAATGTACCTTTGTTTATTTTCATCCCTAAGATATATTTGGTAGCCCCTACATCATTCATAACAAATACACCAAAATTTTGAGCTTTAAGCTCCCTAATCCCACCTTTGTTACCACAAAAAGATAAGGATTATTAATTTATCATCAATACATTTTGAATAAACACAATAATTAGCCTCATTCCTTATGAACCCAAGATAAAATATGAATGCATCAAACTTTTTATATCATATTTGAATCTCGAGATGACTACTTAAAACCTTACAAACACCTCTTCAACTTATAAACTAGATTTTATTTGTGTTTCATTAAAAAATTGTTAGGTTGTTTTATACGAATCTCCTATTCAATATCCCCATGTAAACAAGTAATTTTAGCATCTATTTTATCTAAAAATTATAAGAAACAATAATATAAAATATGAATATAAGAAAACGTTTCAACAAAATCAATTCCCTTTGTCTAGGAGCACTCTTTTACCACCAATCTTACCTTGTACCATTCCAACTTACATCCAATGGGATTTTATTTTCTTGGGAAAAGTAACTACATCCCAAGTGTCACATTTCTAAAACCATTATCTTCTCAAAGAAGGCCTCTTTCTAGGACTCAAAATATTCTAAAGAAAGAGCTTATTTAAAAAATCAAGGTTCATCATTAGGAAAAAAAAAGAAGAAAAAACACAATGAAAATATAGTGTGATAGATATGTTAACTAGAATTAATTACCTTATGGATTTCCTCAAGAGTGGAGTAAGAGAGTCTACTTGTTCTTCAACATGCTTTACCTATTCAAAATTTTCACTTGAATCTTCTTTTGTCTCTCCATCCTCAAATCAAACATATTGTTCTTCCAAACGTGCATCTTTCTACTTCTCAACCATAGTCACAAATTTTACATAATTCTCTTTTATTTTTCCTTTGGTTATTCAATATTAGGAATAACTCTAGAAATTCATTAATAAATATGATATCATGGAATGGGGCCATATTAGATGCCCATGTAAGTGAATGGATTTATTTATTCTTCAAAAAACATGGGATATTTTGTAAAAATATAGTTAATTGGGAGTTTAAAAAGAATCAATTAAGATTGTGAGTTATAAAAATATATTTCATATTTGGTGTTATAGAAAAGAAATCAATACCCTCATGGAGTGCCTAGGATTTGGATCTTGGTTAGTTTGACTGTTATGAAAAAATCTATGACATATATGACATTAAAGGGTGTGTAAGAGGAGATACACATTGTTCCAAGATGCTTGAATATCGTCAAGTCGTACCCAAAATCAGAAAGTACTCTTATGTTGCTAGCATACTATCAAAGGGATAAGTGGATTGCATTATTGCACTTAATTTTTTAGAATAATACAAGCTTCGATCTCTTTGGGGTGGATTTATTTTACAAGACTTTCTCCATGTATATTTAGTGTTTGTGTTTTTATTTTATGAGTTTGTTGTTTTAGTATATTAATTATTCATTCTTTCATTTATTGAATTTTATTGGATTAATCACATTATAATTAGACAATCTCTATTCTTCGTTATTCACATTTTGTCATTTTCCTTATTATTTCATCAAACAAAATAGATCCATTGGAATCTTCTTGAAGTGTTACTCACACATCCATACAAATGAAAGCATCCCACCCTTTTCTCGTTTTTAAATAAAGTAAATGTTAATTAGAATGCCTTACCATTTATTGGTGGTAAATATTACTTTGACACGTGTTCTCCCTTTGATTCTAGTATTTTTCATATACCTTACCATTTTCCTAGTAACTTCTCATTCTTATCTTTTCTATGTCATGGGGGAAACTTTGGATGAAGTCTCTAATAATTGCCATATCAATGACACCCAACCTTACAATGAGAGCGATAGTTGTGAGATTAACTCCTTTGACCCTTCTCTTCTTTTTCTCTTAGAGATTAGCTTCTTCTCTTTTTATCTTCGATATCAAACATAAGTTCATTCATGGTGATTTTCTTACACCTTTCCCTACAATGGTTAGTTCTCTTATTATTATAAGGAATGAGATATCTATATTATTGTGCAACATGTCCTTCCTACTTATGATAAGAATAAAAATAAAATAATTTTTACCTTGGCATACTTATTTAATTTCTCACATGCTTACTTGCTTACCTCTTTCCTAGGGTGGTGAATAAGGTTGAGAGTAATCTTCACATTTTTTATTTGTATATCTCCTCCATTTTGTAAAGGTGTCTCTATATTTGAAGACTCCTCTTTTTTATCTTGATGTAGAGTATTGATTTCCTCTACTTTATTTTATTGTTTCTCATTCTTTGGAGACAACCTAAAATCATCTTGAGGCTTCAAAAAAAAATATAAGATTTTTTAAATATTTTTTGGGTTATCCTTGGTTTTCACATGGTGTAGACTCCTTTGATAATCCACCAATATCTAGGATATTATATCCAAGCTCCTCATATAGTCATATTGAATTATTTCCTCAGCTAAAATGGTTTTGAGTATTCTTTAAATGTCCTTGAAAATTTTATTTCCATCATATCCCATTTATATTAGAAACTTGGAGACTATACCCTTGATATGATTTTCAAACTTTCTAATAAATTTATTAGATTTAATATCTTGAAATAAAAAGTTATTATGGGTTCAATTTTTACTTTATTTACCATTTATTATTTTATATTTGAGGTTAGTCCACATCCCTTTGTATACTTCTCTTTTTTCGATTCTTCGTCATGTCAAAGTTTTGATATCAATTCACCTTTCACTATTAATTCTTGTTTCATTTTCTCATGGATTTAAATGAATAATTTTTATTGGTTCTCCTTACTATATTGTAACTCTTAAATTATTTATTCCAAGTGATTCCCTTCCTTATAGAGAGCTCTATTATTTTATAACACTTTTTCATGCAATGATCAAGGCTCCTCAAGCTTCCTCTTTAGTGGATTTATTATGGATAAACTAAAAAAACCATAAAAACTCCTACAACATCTTGTCAATGATCTAAAAATATGATTAACACAAAAATATCCTATGTGTCAAAAAAATTACCACAAGCCTCAAGGAGCTTGGTACTTTGATATCAATTCATACATTATCAACAATAAAACCATGCTTGTGTAAGTTAGTGGTCAAATATTTTCAAAGCAAGCTATGATACTTGAATTTTCATTCAAATGGTAATGGAAATATTCATAATTTGGAGTGTGGATACAAAAGATAGATATGAACATAAATAAACCAAACCATAGAGAATTTTTTATCTTGGTAACCTCAAGAAGAGAAAAAATAGTTAGAAGTAGTAATTAGACATATTTTGAGCATTTCCATAAAAATGAAAATAATTATAAGTGTGAAGTCTTACTCTAGGCTTCTCCAATCTTCCTAGTGCTTTATGGCTTCGAATAATTCAAACATATAAGCTATGAAATCTACCTAGAATTACTTCCTTCTTTGTTACACTCTCATTATTGTGTATTATTCTTTGTAAATTGGCATATTGTTCTCCCTAATATTTTAGTTGAAAATACATTCACTATAAAAGCCTTTGTTGTGTTAGCATTTTAATCGATATTTTGCAAGGAAACACAATATGAAATAATGTTTGAGGTAAAATCTCTCTTCAAAATTTGACAGGAAGCTTTTTGAGATATAAACTAACCTAAACCTAAGCTATACTATCCCTAGACTAAAAACTATAAACAAGATATACAAATATTCACACTTTACAAGATTCATTGAGGGAATTTGTATAAAGAACAATAATTGTGTGCCCATGCTTATAGCTTAGATACATGGACTAGGCTATTAAAAATTGGATATTTCAAATGAGATTTTTAAGTTTTTAAGAATGGATCAACTAATCTAAACACACACAACTGACACCTTCTTGTTGGATAAAATACATACCAAATATTTTGTGCAAATGAGGTTTGAAAGAATAATAAAGTAAAGGTGACACATTATTCCATAAATTAAATAAGTTTATTGTATACAAAACCACAACCTAAATAGATGGATAACCTTAATATGAAGCTTGATATAAATTTCACATTCAATTCATACAACATAATTACAAACACACATTAAACAATATCTTTAGCTTGAACAATAAATTTTGGAGCACAAGTGTAGAATCCACCACCCTTTAGATTTTATGTTCTCCAAGAAATTATTTATAAGTTACAAATACTCAATCCTTGGAGCTTTAAATAATATTATTTGAATCCTAAAAAGTGAGTTTCAAAACAAAATTCTTAAAAGTTGACAAATAAATAGAAAGAAAGAAAATTTAAAGAAGATATATTTAAACAACTAAAATAAAATAAAATAAAAAATATTAATTAAAGGGACCTAAAAATAGGCTTTCTTTCGTAGAAATAGCACATTGGAAATTGCAACTAGTATAATTAGTTGCTACTAACATAGCAAATTGTACATAAACATCCTTTGAGATACTAAAAGAAATTTTGAGCTTAAAATTGATGGACCTTATGAATAACGAAAACCCTAGCATAATTATATGAAAACCACATTAATTTGAAACCACAGCTCTCTATTTTAAATAATTAGAAAACCATTTACTAGGGTTTTGTGATGGTTGAAAAGCTAATGTTGAATCCTTTAAATGAAGTTATGATTAAACTCTAAGCACAAGCCTTTGTGAAATCGTCCATAGACAAACACAACCTTGAATTTAAAATCTATAGTGGATGATACTTAAAGAGATAACTATTCAATCCTTCTCTAGAATATTGCAAACTATTGCTTGTGAATGTTAGGGTTTCCTTATTAAGGATAAAGATAATTGTTAGAAACAAGGGTGATATTCACATTGTAATCAATTTTAAATATTAAAATTTATATATTTAAGAGTTGATTAAATATTTGTACATCTCCAATAATCATGGAAAGCAAAATATTGGTCCTCGACATGAGGTTGGGAGTATTTATAATTAATTACTATTTTCTAGGTGACTTAAAATTTGGGTGTAAGGGGTTTAATATGGGAGGAAGCATTATAAGGCATCATAAACACTTACATGAAGTGGAAAGGAATCTATGTCTATATATAGTGTTGTAAAAGGTGTAAGAAGTATATATGGCATCGTAAGATGTGCATTATCTTCTAGACTTGGAAATTACTATTTTATCCTTTCGTGGTTTATTTTTGTCCTCTAATGAAGTTGGATGAGAAAGGTCTTGAAGGTTCTAGAAAGATGCTTGTAACTCTTAAAAACATGTCATGATATCTCATTTTCATGTTGACTACTTGGCCCATGGTTTGAGTCCATAGTATTAGAAAATATTTATGGTTTCTCGTATTATGTTTGTCTATGTATATGAGGCATGAAATAGTAGTTTGAATAGTTTTTTTGTAATTTATCTCGGTATATGCTATTGGAATGATGTTGAATGAAGGGTGAAGTTGTGTTGATGTACACTACATTTGATATTATAGAAGCTTTTTACTCTCTTTGATGGTGAGGTTTTTTAATTGAAAGGTATTCCCCACATATAGCAATGTTCTTGTGTTAGAGGATATTTTTATTTTTGTTATGTTATTTATATTTTCATACATGCTTTATTATGTTGATGAATTTTTAAACACCAAGGATCAATGGTTTTTATTATATGTGTACTCCATATTATCAATAATAAAAAGTAGTTGATCAATTAATCACACAAACCCTAACCCTAAAAAACTTATTTCACTCTTTCCCTTGAAGAATAGATGAAGTTGATTACCACATTCAAATATCTAAAATATGCCCTAAACCATTGCATCATGATTTTTATTAGCTACTTGTTCTACAATTCTACTTTTTGAATGCTACAAAAGATGATTGAATGTGAAATAATAGATATCTTTATTATATATGCTAAAACTTGGTTAGGTTGGCCTAAATCTAACCCCTAAAAATCCAATTCAAACTTGCTCATGAAAATTTTGTAAGGGTACAACACAGTGATCCAATCCAACCTCCTAATGTCCTTAAATAGGTATTGGAAGTCCTTTGTGCACACTAGACTGGAAATTAAAAGAGCGATTGTCAAAATGTTCGCTTCACTTTTCTCATTTCAATTGAAGTGAAAAAACATCCCTTAGGCAAATGAATAGTTTCATAACCTCCCCCTAGGGAAATGATAATTTTGAAACCACCCTTGTGAATTTCTACAATTTTATGTCACTAGTTCCTAAGGTGTTTTTTTGCACCTAAAAAATTAGAAGTGACCCCATTTTTTGATATGTTATCTTTACTTAGATTCTTATGGATCATTTGAAGTGGCAATTGGTTAATGGATTTTGAGGTAGGAGTTAGTTTGTGTGCCAAACAAGCTATGTTGAATACTATGTTTATGAGTTTATGATGTGTACAAAGTGACATAAAATGGAACTATAGAAGTGCAAAACACTTTTATCCCTTATAGTTTTTTATCTTAGATTTAATACTTTTTAATTTTTAATTTTTAAATTTAAAAGTTATTATTTATATTTTATGAATGAATATTTTTCCTTAAAATTATACTTACGACATAGAATAATAATGCAATGGTGAAATTTGAATACCCATGCCATTTACCATTTAGTTTTGTACCCATTTTGAGGAAATGTCTTGACACGTGTACATAGTGACAAACAACATGATATTGTGTGAAGTTGGGCTCATTTCCCTAGCTTTTTATCCCTCCATACACACACATATCTCTATACACTTAGGTTTACCCCATACTTCTACACACACACTTATATATAGTTGTATCATCCACTCACTTTATCACATTCACCAATGAACCTAGCTCCATTTATCATTTGCCTCCAAGATCTAATTATTAGCTTATTCTATGACACATTCACAATCACAAGAGTGAGCCTATAGTCACATATAATTTATCCCCTTCCATTTTAAATTTAATTTGGAAGATTGACCCCTTTCACCTTCTTAGCTTGAGTTGACTAAACATATGTTTGGCACAATTTAATGTTATGTGCTAGTATTTAAAGGCATTCAATGCAATTACTCTAGCAATCATCATATCATTTGAAGAATCAATCATTCATTCATTTTAAAGCATTGAAGAAGCATTTACCAATGACACATTTCAATTTGGTGCAATAAAAAGAGTAATGAATTTGCATACTAAGAGCACTTGCCTATTGTTTTCTCTCTTGTTCACTTTTTGAGGATTGATCTAAGAGAACTTGCCTCCCTATGATGAGCCGAAAAATCCTTAAGGTATTTCAAAATACCACCAAGTCCTCATATATATAGTAGGAGCAAAGAAAACTATCACCCATTAGGTGAAGTTGTCAAATACATCATTGATTGCCAAGACAAGTCCAAATTCAAAGTGCAAATCCACAACCATGAATTTTCCCAAAGTTGTGAACTTGTCCTTTCGTAGAGTACAAATCTAGTGCAGACACTAAGATACTTCATCAATACAAAATCAACATTTTTTGAACTTACACAATCTAATCATAAAATTGTCATCATTAAACACACGTTCTTCAATCATCAACCTAAATACCACTTACTTTCTCATTCACTTTCCAAAAATAATTTACACATTATCTAATTTACCATTCTCGTCCTATATTTAATTAATCTAAACTAATTGTATTTAATTAACCTAATAGATAATAATAATTTATATACTACTACCCACTCCATTAAATCTTGATCAAACAAAATTGAACAATTTCTTTTAAAATCAATAACTTATTAAAACGATTCTACAAAATAAATAAATTATAAAAAAAAACAATTTACTACAGATAAAGTCAATGGCTGTCTTCATCAATTTCAAATTGAAAATATTATATATTTTTTAAAGTAAAAATATTGATTACAACAAAATAAAAAATAAAAAAGATTGCAAAGAACAAAAGTTGTGAGAATGTCTCAGAAGTAGTTTTGTAGAGGACGCTATCTCATATTAAGAAATGCAAGCTTACGTTTAAAGCGGTGAGATAGAAGATAAGGTTGTTTGATTTTCAAATGAAATATATTATGTCAGAGATCCCATTGTTGATTTCATGTGATTCTTTTATTATTAATATTATATTTATTTGAGAGGCCTGCAAAGACTCCATGAAAGCTAAGAAAAAAAATAATGGTCAAACAAGGTGTCTGTATATAAATAAAAGGGAGGATAAACATCTCAATGTTGAGTGTTTTGGGTGTATGAATATGAATAATTGACCTTGCTTTTAGCACTAAAGATTGACATTTGACTTAGTATTAAAAATTTAGAAGTATTTATTTACTATCATAAGATTTTTTTTTTAAAAGTTGAATTTTAATATTTTTAAATTAAATATTATTTTATTTTAAAAAGTTAAGTTTATATATATATATATGATTTAATTTTAAACATTGTTTTTTGGGTTTGAATTAAATAGTGAGAAATGAGAGTTTTACATTATAGATTTCAATTTAAATTTTATTAAGTGGGAGTTTTTGTGTAGTGGCTATGGTGACACCTGTAGGTAGGGTTTGTATTTATTGTACTGTTTAGATTGATGCACATCTCTATATTTTATCTATTACAATCATATTAAAGAACCAAGATACCCCTAGTTCTCTATGAGCTCCCCCCAATTGGGTCAAGTTGGTGTAAAACTTCTTGAACCCCTTAGGATCTTGAATCTTGATTTACCTACGGTGTGTGGAGTAGGGAATTTATTTGTTGACCAACGAGTACATGTACTTGGTCTAACATTTTTTGTGTCAAAAAGGTTGTGCTCAAATTACTAAGTCATAGGGCTCTCATGGTGGAGATCCTAGCCCAAACCCCCAAAGTGACATCTCAATGTCAAAGCATGTGTTGTATTGATTTTCTATAATTGGAATGTTGTCCCCACACTTGTTAGGCCTATATTGAATTTTTAAAGCTCCATAGCGGACATGTGACCCTTAGTGGATGATTATATAGGGTGTGGGCACCAAAACCAAATCCCCACTAATTAGTAAAAAAATATGTATTGCATTTTAAACTAATTTATATTATTATAACAATTTATGGAAAGAGTTTATTAGGGTCCTCATTCATACAAAAAATAGGCATGAATGCACACTAGGAAGAACATAAATACAAAATAAAATCAAGAAACACATAAATCTCAACTCCAAAACAAACAATTGTCTCCTTACAAGCCTACTAGCCTTGGAACCACTTGAAGAACAATAAATTTTGCACGAAATAAGGAGAGCAAACCAAAGAAATGATGAAAGTTAAGACCCTAAAGATCCAACAATCGGTCGTAGTTTCAAGCATTAGAAAAAATCAATCTCCTACTCATGCGGGAGAGGACACACTCCATCATCCACTAGGAACCTTCATCAATTACATCTTGAGCTTCCAAATGAAGTTTCTCAATTTCCAATTTATTACCTTGTCACTTCTTGGGTTTGTCCATTATTTGCAACCTTCCCCTTGAATTGATACATCCCCAACAATTCAAAATAACTTACTTTGAAGGGAAATCCTTAAGAAACAAGCTCTCTTCCTAGTCTTGATCTACTCCACCATTTAATTCATATGTCTTCTATTGCCCCAAAGTCCACTTCCAATTTTTAGCTCCTATTAAAAGCTTAAACTTGACCCACCTATAAGTCATGAAGTACTCTTGTGGAAACGTTTTGTTGGTTTAGTATAAATAATCCTCAATTCCTCCACATAAATTCCTTATCTTGAGATATTCTTTCCTTTTACACATAGTGTTGCAATTTGATGTTACCATATTCAAACTTTTGAGAAGAAGAGGAAACAATTTTTTTGTGCCCAAACTAATTACAAAAAATACCTAGAAGTTATGCCTTCAAAATCCACAAAATACAACCATTATCCATATGTTGACTAGACATAAATGGAGTGATTCAAAGGTTTTGAAACATTTTTTTTAATGAAAACCCTCACAAATATACCTAGAAAGCTTTCATCAATATAATCAAAGTGGACAAAATCACTAACTTTCTTAACATTCAACTTAACCAAGGTTTGGATTCTCAAACCCAAAGGCAATTTATAAAATCAAATCCATAGCAAGGCTAGAAATAATAATAGCTCCAGGATCAAAAAAAGGTTTTCAAGGATAGAAATACACTACAATCTTGTAAAAGAACCCCAATCTATTGGCCCATACAAAGTCATGATATTCCTTTGGCTTGAACTAAACAAGAAAGAAACCCTTAGACAACAAAGCTAGGGAAGGATATTATATTTCATGCCAAGTATTCTCCATCTGAAGTTAAACCTTCTCAAGTAGCAATTTTTCTCAAAAAATATAAGAACTAAAGAAACACCTTCTTACTCCTTAAAATTTTCTTGAGACACTACTCTATAATGAATAATTATTTAGAAATTGTGGTCATTTGAACAAGGATATCCTAAGGAAAAGAAGGTAGAATCTTATTCATTTGATGAGAAAACAATAGCATCTTGCTTTTCCATGGTAGGGGAAACATCTAACTAAAAAGAAAGAGTCTCAATTGGAGAGACCTTAACCAAAAGAGGGGAGATATTCCTCAAGTCAAAAGACAATTTGGATCTACAAAATTTACCACAATTATGGAATGTATTGGAAGCATTTTCACTTCAAGTAAATCATCCAAACCAAAGATACAACTGGAGAGACCTCAAATGATGATGTGGCGGTGGAGGATAATTGAGACTAAAGCCTATAACATCCAAAGTGCTACCATCATATATAAATCACTCTTGATCATCTAATTATAAACCCTTGAGTGCCCCTCTCTCTACCCAATAGATCTTAAAAACTATCAAAGATTTAGAGATAGTTGAGATGGATCTCCACTACCACCTTCTACCTCCAGATCATTACCTTCAATACCCACAAACCTCATGACAATACCTTTTTCTTCGAAAACTCCACCACATGCATTGCTATTTACACCAACTATCATCCAAAAAATAATAATCTCCACCAATCTCTATTAAAATTAATAGATATTAGATTTTATGGAAGATTATATGTCCATGGTACAAGGTATTAAATATTCATTATTTTGTATTTTATATTGTACTACGATGAAAAAAAAAGTACATACTAGGTACTATTTTTTTTATTGTATTATGTTGAAAATAAAAGGCATTTACTAAAGTAGCTTAAATTGTAGATTAATTATAGAGAGCTTGGAGTACTTGTGTATCATCCCATATAATATGTCTAAGAGGAAATTTAAGCCACTTTTGGCAATTCTAAATAGAAAAGTGCAAAAGGGTATTTATGTTTGACTTGATTAAAAAAATTGTTAGGTCTTATCTTGCTTTAATGTTTAATTGTTTGATGAAATTAACCATAGCATGCATCCTATTTTTCTTCTTTTTATGTTTGGATAAAGAGATAAGGCGTTGAAACCTTCAATGCAACATGCACTAAATGGTGTTAGAATATTTTAGAAAAAGGGATAAATAATATCTTAAAGAAAGTGTTATTTTATTTAATTAAATGTTTAGCTTAAGATATTAGTTTTGAGATGTTTATATTAAATTATATAGGATATATAGCTAGACTCAAGATTAGATTTATCAATGTTTTCAAATAGATGTATTTAAGATATCTATGTTAGTTTAAAAATGCATATTAATTTATGTAACAAAGTTGAAGGTTATATATCGAACATTACATTATTAAATGTCAATTTAAGAAATTAAATGTAAGAGTAAAGGTACTTAGATTTAGAAAAAAAGGAGAATGAATAATATTGATTGTGTGCTATAACTTACTTGTCTTGATAGTGTAAACATACTCTCTCTATACTACCTCAAAATTAGAATAGTTGATTACTTATATGAAGGGTCAATTTCATGGCTCTATGTCATTTTTATAAGTATGAATATGATTTGTGACCCAAATATATATGATCTAGTGGAGTGTACACTCTTGATTCATGATTTTCCTAATTTGTGGTGCTTCAATGAATTTTAATGATTGATAAAGTTTATAAACACCTGGAGAGATCATAAAATTGCAAGGGTTGTCTTCTCCTAGTTCAAATCCCTTGATAGGAATGACTTTACAACATGAAAATGATAGAAGATAACAATATTTAGGCATATAAATGCTATAGGATGATGTAATGCAAAATTAGATTATTTTTAGGTGCTCCAATTGAAATGATCCTAGCATGCTCTTCATTGGATGTAAATCATTTTCGATGATTTTTAGATAGAAGGTATCATAAATGACACACGAAAATTCCTTTCTATAAACTTACATAGCAATAAATCATGCTATATGTGTACCAAATCAGCTCAAGGTAGGAAGGGAATGAGTGATTGGGAAAAAATTGAA
Organism: Sequoiadendron giganteum; assembly: GCA_007115665.2. Taxonomy (NCBI): domain Eukaryota; kingdom Viridiplantae; phylum Streptophyta; class Pinopsida; order Cupressales; family Cupressaceae; genus Sequoiadendron; species Sequoiadendron giganteum. The sequence continues at coordinate 576,700,201 of CM021104.1, forward strand.
TTTATTTTTTAATTTTTTAATGATTAGATTGATGGGTATGAAATTGATCTAGAACATTGAAATAATAAGATATAGGTAAGGATTGAATGTCTAGATATGGGAGACATTAATAGATATAATAACTATAAGACATGTGGGATTATGTGTGAATATGGATAAGATAAACCCAAGCTTGGGATAATGTGCCAATAAAGAAAGATCCCAACTTTGCACAAGAGTGCACCATTTCTTAATATGTAAGTGTGCTATTCTATTTTGTCAAAATGGGTACAATCTTAATGGGATTTTCCATGGATATACAAATTTCACTGTTAATTTTTTTCTCCCAATTTGAGGTTCATGTGATCATAAAATGATCAAGTATCTCAAATAATGTAAGTATGTCAAAGTATGTGAATCCTAGAATGATCAACTATGCGAAAGAGAAAGGTTCTTGCTTCAACCATGTTGTTTGAATCCTAACCAAAAAACATTTCCAATAGACACATAGGTTGACCCAATGAGTCCCAACAAACACACCCGCCACTACTATGGTCTAGATTTCCCTTAGCCCAAGGAATAGGCTAGTTCCTTATAAGTTCCATCAACAACTCAATTTCTCTAGACCAATCTCAAGATGCTAAAGCAAATTGAATTCATTCCTTGTGACTATTGGTCAACTTGTTGTAGTCACACACTTTTGACTCAAAAAATCTAATGACTGGAGTAAACTTTTCCTCCTCACATAGTGAATTATCCTTGATCTAGGTCACTCCATAGAAATAAATGATTTCCCCCTTCCCAATATTCCATCTAATATCCTTGGCCACTAAAATTACTCACTTATTAATAAATTCCACATGCTAGAGCCCACCAAAATAGAATCTTAGAAGGAAACTCTACCATACTCATTATTATGAACATGCTTGACATATAATACTTTTATCCATAATCTATCAAGTATTTGATATGCATTCTCCAAATCAATTTCATTCCAAGAGATTTGTTCATTATTATACAATCTCTAAATCCAAGGCCTCCATCATTCTTATTTGTACATATATGGTCACATTTGATTAAATTAATTTTTTTGTTATCTTTAGTTCCACTCCATAAGTAATTTCTTTAGATGTTGGAAATATCTTTGAAAATATAGCCTATAATTTGAAAGACGGGCATATGATAAATAGGGATCATAGAGATGGAGGTTTTAATAAGAAGGACATCTTCTGCTAAAGACAATCACCTGCCCTTCTAAGGAGGCCCTCCTATCAACAAGTGGCATACCAAATTAAGAGCTAGGAAAACTCACATATTAAAATTGTAAGATTCCTCACCAAATTATTTAAAATATAGATCTTAGAATTCCCTATGTTGATCATTTTTAGGCTTTAGTTTTAGCGGTCAATTAAATTTGTCAATGAGGGTTTCAACCCTCAACTTTATCCAAGATTGGGGCCCATATTTTTTCCACCCCTACATTTCCAAAAAATAGCACCACCTTCCATTGGCAGTGCCTCAACTTTTATGCAAAAACTAATGGCTTTGACTATGAGGACATTTATCATATTAATTCTTTTTGACACTTCCACCATTTGATCACCTAAGTGTTTCCATTGAGTTTCTCAACCAAATTGTTGCCAGGTTGCCACTGGATCTCCACTCCGTCATTGTCATCCCATGGCTAGGTTGCCACCCAGACAAGCAACACCGTCGAAGGGATGCCAAATAACCACCGTAGAGCCACCAGATCCATTCAATTATGTCGTGAGGGAGTTAATTTTTTTTCCATAACGTGAGAAAATAGAGTTAATTTTTTGTAAACAAGATATCATTAGAAAGCTAGTTTCACATGCTTTCCAATTATGTAGGTCCCATCATCATAATTTTTTGTTGGTATAGATTATTTCTTGTTGAAGATAGATCATCAATTTTGACTTTCAAACTCACAACCTTTTTCTTATATCTCTGATTTTCATGATTCTTGTGATGTTGGAAATGTATTTTAGATCTCTTCAAATCAACTTATACACATTTTATAAAATTTACCCTAGAGATTTTATATTCATTTTTTATGATTTCATATTTTGGTTAATTACTTCGACGCCTTGACACCTGGAAATGTTCTTTTTGCATGAGATGATTTGATTTGATCTCTTCACATGCATTGAGGTTATTGGTCTTTGATTTAATCATTTGACGAGTTATCATAGGTTTTTTTGTTCATCCTAGAAAAGGATAATTATGAGTCTTGGAAAAATGACATCCTAACACATCTTGGGTGGCTTAATCTCTTGCCTTATATTTATGGACTCATACCTAAACTAGACACACTAGGGATTAGATCAACTTGGATTAATATTGTTGACCATGTTGTAGGATCGATTTGTTCTAGTTTTGATCATGAGACTATGTGTGTTATATGAGATATTGATTGTCCCCACACTCTTTGGACTCAACTTTGGGAGATCCACGGTGAGGTTATATCATTCCCCTTGATGATGTATATTATATACCCTTTGATGATGATGATTTAGAGGATCTTGAGCATATCACATGTATTGCATGTTTTGATGATTCAAATTCTTGTCTCCTTGTTCTAAATCTTTATTTTGAGACCCAATCTCCATCATTTATTGTTCCTAATTATATTAGTATCACCACATCGATGGACCCTATTGATTTAGTGCAATAATACATTTATCCTCTTCCAGAAATAACTATTTGGGATTTGTATCTAGAAGACATATCACCCTTATTTGTGGTCTCAAATTGTAGATTTAGAGGAGTATTTTGAGTACATTCATCTCCTCTTCATGATATCCACATCATCGTTATCAAACCATCATCATTTTCTTTGGATATTTCTCCACATCAGCCTTCACAAGATTCTAGATCGACATCATCTTATTCCAACATGTGGATATTTGAGTATTTTTCAAAAGAACACTTTATTTGGATTTGGATCCCCTAATTATATAGCTTATTGGAATGGATTCTCCAATCACAAGTGGATATGTTTCATCCTAAGGGGACAAATGTTGTTTGTATGTACTGGATCATGTTCTATCCTTAGGCTTTCATCATTGATGCATGAGTTGCTTCTTTATGAGGGGAATCATATTATCATCTTCTCTCTCCTATTGAGGAGAAGTTTATTGTACTTGTGTGACAAAAGCAGCCCTTAGGGGTCATATCAAGTCCACCTTTTCTTCTTTCACTATTGCATTGATCTTTTTCTCTTTTGGAGAGGAGTTTTTTCCCATGAGGTTTTCTCTTTTTCTTTGGTTATGAGAGATTCATCTATTTTTACATGGGTACCTCACCAGACCTTGTAGTTGGGACCCATTCATGCATCTATTCTTGCATTCCTCATTATTTTTTTAGCTTCTCCTTAAGTTCAAATTAAGGGGGGGTGTTAGAGTAAATAAGATAATCAACTAACTAATTAATTAATCATTAATTAATTATTAGGCCCCATTTTACTTTACTTTTTTAAGCTAAACTTATGAGTGATTTTTTCTACATATAGGTCATGTTATCTCATAGAATAGGATGAGGACACTTGTCATGATCTAATCTAGTCCTCACCTAGGGTTTCATCTAGGGTTTTCTTTTTTCTTTTATAAGAATTTATTCATACATTGTAATAATTAATTTAGATTAATTAATATAAAATCCATCATGCTTTTTTGGCTCATATCTCTTCTCAAGGTTGCATAGCACAATCATGCTTTTTATCTCCATGTGATAGTATTTTGGTTGTAGGGGATTTATGGGAGTTTTGTGGTTCACTATCAACTCCAAAAAAATTCCACTTACTAGAAATCCACTTAGCTCATCAAATGTGATATGGTTGATACATTTTCTTAGTTTTTAAGTCATAAACTTGGTGAATAATTTATAAATTACATTATATAGGGATATCAATCAAAAGATATCATAATACTATGATAATTTCACTTTTGGGATGAGAGCAATATATGTGGCATTATGTTGAGTATAGTCCTTTCCCTACACTCCTCAATCACCTACCAAGCATTTGAAAAACAATGTTCCAAAACCTTTGGATGAACCTTTCTTGAAGCCCATCTCATCTAAGAGATTTACTAGGGAATTGGTGGACAACCTAACTTCCTCCAATGCAAGAGTTTTTAGGAGGTTTGCATTGTTATCATGCATAACAATTAGAGGGGTGTTTTGGACATAATTATTAGTCACTAGAGTGTGTGAAAGTAATTCCTTGAAAAAACATAAGCCTTCTCTTCATATGGTTCCAATATTAGTAAAAACCCTTCTATCAAATATGGTGACCTAGTCAATTTTTTACACTGGCTTCTAATGTTAAAATATTTTGTGTTGTGACCACCCTCTTTCATCCACCTATCTTTGGACTTTTTTATCCAGAAAACTTCCTCTATTCCTAAAAGGTAATTAGGATCCTTCAATAATTTTATTTTCTCCTTTCACTTGAAGATTCATCCTAGTCAAGGCCATCCTAGACTCAACAATCCTTAGATCATCTTCTACTTTGATTCTACAAGAAACAAAATCTAATCCTACTTATTTCTTCTATCTTTGAATCTCTCTACTAGCATATAAGATTTTTTCTAGAGTATATACCACCTACATCCCTTAAATTCCACTTTACATCATTTGTTAAGCATCTCCAAAAACTTAAGATGTTTGAGCCACACAAAATCCATTTTGAAGGGGAGTCCCTTGGGCTTGGGGTCCTTCAACACCTTCAACTAGATGGGATAATGGTATGAACTAACATAATAGTGGACTTTAGAAGAAAAGAAAATTTGATCCAAAACCAACTTTGAACACACCAAAAGCCTATTTAATATAACTTGGATGTTCACCATACTAGTCCATTTAGTATTCTAGGTGAACCATCCTTAAGATAGTTTAATATTAATCAATTCTTCATTGGTACTAAATGAGGTAAATGATAATGAGTTGGAGCTTAGGTGCACTCTTTTGGATAGAGAGTGGCTTTAAAGTCACCCCCAACAATCTATTTTTACCCTTGATGAAGTTTATGAAAGTGGCATAGTTCAACCCATAACACAACTCTACTACTTTAAATGAAGGCCCATGAATATTTGATAATACAATATTGAAGGTATTCCTTACATTAGATAGTCTAACATGGATGAAATATGTAGACAATAAAACCCCTCCCTCAATACCCTTGTTATCCACAAAAATAGCCATTCCTCCTAACATTCATTTTATCAAATTTTTACTCAAATTACTTACTCCATATCTTTTCAATCAAATTTACAATTGTGCCTTGATCCAACTTTCTTTCTTGCAATAATAGGATATCCAAAGCATACTCTTCCACCAATACTTAACCAATAAACTCTTGGTAAGAGAATTTAATCCTCTGGAATTTCGACCTAAGAACTTCATGGTTACTAAGTGGGGGAATATCCCCTCTACTAATCTATAATGTGTAGAGTGTCTTCGAGTGTATTTGGTGATATGCATCTTATCCTCCACTCTCACCTTAATTATTGTTGTCTTTGTACCCTTAATTTTGTTGCCACTCAAGTAAGTTATTGGGATAATTCAGTATTGAGTCTTACTGCACTTCTTGTTTCTTCTCCAACAAATCACATTCATATCTTCTATACCATGCATGGCCTTAAGGGTAGTCATCTCCTCCTTCCTGTCTTCTCTTAGATCTTCTAAAGAAGGATCTTCAATGCACAACTCCTTATCACTTTAATTTAGTCTCCAAAAGAAATTTCTCAATCAAGGGGTACTCATCCCTCTACAAAAATGACATCTTGGCTAGACCATCGTCATACTCCTTAACCAAATCTTTAATTTTGATACTCATCCCTAGGAAAAATCGTTGATCTTGTTTCTTCTATTTATCCTTCCAAGCCCATTTGGTTTTGATAGCTAGTTCAAGTATCTCAAGCTCATATAAGTTGCCAAACTTGGCTTTATGCCCTACTTTCCTAATTATCAAACAACTAAATGAAATACATTTGTAATCCAAATCTTGGGTCTAGGAGTGTAATGAGTATTTAGTCTAACTAAGTGCTTGATAGTTGAGATAGATCGATTATACATATATTTGCACATATATAACTAAATCTTTCTTCACCCTAAAAAATAAATAGGAAATATAGACACCCAACAAGTCCTTGATCTTCTTCAATATCTCTTCAATCCATATATTTGTAACAAGACTAGACAACCTTATCTATATCGATACCTAGTATAGGGCTTATTTGTTGGGATCAAATCTACTTACCGAACTTGCATATACAATGCAACAGTCCTCATGAACCAAGGTTAGCCCCCAAAAAAGCTTTCTCTATCCCCTTTTGGTTAGAAGGTGATTAATTCAATATATGATCTAGGCAAATCAAAACCATTTATGCCCCATCCGTAGTAGAAGACCAGATACCAATCCATTTTATAATGATGCGAATATCTAGAAAGGAGGCCTTGTGGATTACATTATTATTACTTCATTTCCTTAATTAAACAAGACCATCATACTTAATTGTGAAGATATTTTTGGGTGTTAGAACCAATTATTTCCAAGAAGCATGGAGTGGTTGTAAAGTTGTGGTGTTAAATAGCTACTCGTGGACCCTCAAATAAACCAATTTTGCGTTGAAATAAATGTAAGTTGTAACCCACAACTTTATCTAAGTTTGTCCTCTTTGTTATCAATTGCATTTAATTGAATGGACATCCAAACTTTTCTTAGTACCAAAATCCAACACGTTTGGTTTGATGTGTACATACAAATTGTTAGGTTCATAACTTTTACGTGAAATAAAAGCCACATAATGTTTGTTGGTGTGGCATGAGCATTCCAAATATTTCATTGGTCAATTTGATGAACGAAAAAGCTATGTGAAAAGATATGAGCATAATATTGAAAGTGTATATAATAATTATTATATATAAAAGAAGTAAGACAAAGTTACTTTATTTTATAATAAAAAACATTTATGTATTGTATTTAAATGAATAGAGTTATATTCTCAATTCAAATGTAGTAATTTTAATATACTTTGTCTTAAAATATTAACAGCTTCTTTTTTAAAAAATTATTTTTTTAAATTTATTTTTTTAAATATTTTTGTTTTGATTCATTTTGAAAAGGGTAGTGAGTTCTTCTATATTTATTATTATTTTTATTGATTTTTCAAAAAGCTATCATTCATTAATTAATAGTTTGAACTATCTGGTGTCATTTTTTTTTTAATTTTAATTTTATTGATTGCAATAATTTATTGTGAACATACTCATTTCATTCCTTATTCCCATTGTAGTACATATAAGGACATAACAAGGTATTTATAGGCGTGTACACGTGTTCCAAAAATACTTTGAATAAACATGGAAAGGACGTGCATGTGAGTGCTAGTAGTACTAAGTTGTCATAATTCTAGTGTTTGATGTATCATATTGAAAACTTTTCAAGGACAAGAATTTTGGTCTCTCAATTGTGACTTCTCCAACTTTAATTCATATATGTATATATGAAAAGGATACCCAAAATTGCCTTAAAATATCCTAAAATAGTAAGGATGCAATTTATTTAACAAAATCTCACACATAAATGATCATGAAGCAATGGTCAAAATTGCATACCCATGTTAATGCCCATTTAGTCTTGGACCCATTTTCATAGAACAACTTAATATAATTACTTATTGAAAAATTACCCTCTTGTGTGCAAAGATGAACTCTTTACCCAATTTGTTACCCCTCTCTATTTACACTCATATTATATACACTATCTCATTATTGAGTTATGTATATTTCCTTATTTTAGCCATTTATTAAATGTTCTTATATTCATTGTTTGCATTCATTTCCCACCTTAAAAAAAACCACTTTTATGCCTCAATCCAATCTCAGAATGTGGGATTGACCCTCAACCATGTGGAATTGACCTAAAATTTAAGTAATTGTTGAATTTCACTTATTCCACTAGTCATGATGAGCTAACTTGGTATGCATTTTCATATTTAGTTCTTATATTTTGGTATTCAAATATATTTGATTTACATTGATTATCATTAATTATGAAAGGAAAAACTTGTACATTATAAAGAAGAATACTTATACGAATCTTTCAATTTGGAAGCATTAAAATGAACCTTATTTGTATCTAAATTAATCTAGATTAGTTGCATTGTGAAATATTGTTGTCTTTGATAATTTTCACAATCATAAAGTCAAGGTAATCAAGGGGCTCAACTTAAGAGAACACAACCCTTGAAATCCAACAAATGTCCCAAAGTGTTTAAATATCAATAATCTTTAACAATCAATAAAGAAAGACTAATTGGATACTAGTGCTAGTGCATATTTTATAATTGGTACCGTAAAAGTATAAGTTACATATCTCAACACCACTTTCTTTTATTTTTATGACCTCCAAGATCCACAAGCGCTCTTCATTATTTAGATAGGTGACAAGATGATTTTCTTCAAATAGATATGAGAAACACCTCCCATGCTAACTATATATGACCTCCCACACGTCTACTCTAGCAATACCCATTACAAAGGACACTCTTGAGGTAGATGTCCCTGAAGAATATCTATCTGAAGCACGAGATCTTGAGTCTACTCCTTCTACATCTTCTCAAGAAAATGCATGTCTCAGTGATGATTGGGGTTCTTTAGACTTTACAAGCTCCTTCATTGGGGAATATAAAGTCGATCTGGTCCACTTAGACCTTCCAACAATATCTTTCAGACTCACTATCAAAGATGATTATTCTTATGTATTGTAGGATAATGTGAACAACAATTATAATTTCCTTAATGTTGATCCTCCCCCTTTGGAGTAGTTGCAATCACGTTATGGTTTTGGATTTAATATGCTTTATAAGCATGGATATAAGGTAAATGGTCTTGGGCGCATGGAACAAAGGGTTAAGGTCCCTTTGGAACCAACACCTCACTCTTTTTCAAGGGGTTAGATTACAAGCCTTCTCATTTGTCTCCATCCCCTCCTCCATCGTCTGCTATCTTCATGTCTTCTTCTTTTGAGTAGTCAACCTTTTCTCCACAAGAGAAAGGGTTGCTTCTTGCTCCTCACTCTTTATCTGAGAAAGAGCATGTTTTGTTAAGGCTTCTCAAAGCCCACTTAATTACTCTTCCTCCTACACATAAGAATTTTCATAAGCATGATCAAGAAAAACATTCTTTTTGTGCATACCATTGAGTGCCTGGTCATTCCACTAGTGAATTAAGGCCTTGAAGGATAAGATACAACATATCCGTGATTGTGGTGCCCTCACTCTTTTGTTTATTGATGTACCTATCTCTTCGTCGCATGACAAGTGATATCAAGGTCTACCTCTATCATGTCCATCCTAAGCATCTTCTCATGAGGTTATTACACCTCCCTTCTATTGTGTTTTCACCTGCTATGTGGCATTCGTAGATTTTCCTTCTCATTGTCATTCATGGTCGTACACTATTGTGTGCAACCATACTCTTTCTGTGGTAATGACAAAATAGTATCTTGCATGGTTCTACTCCCCTATATGCTAGGGGCAGTGATAAATTGTTCTAGAGATGTGCATCCTTCTTAAGGAACCCCTCTCTTATCTCATGCCTTTCCATTGGAGTGCCCCTTTGAATGGGCCCCTTGGTGTCTTGAAGGGTTCCCGACCAAAGGATCCCCCTTTGAAAGCTTCTCCTTTGATTGAGTTCTTTGATGATTTACAATGTGTGTGTTTATTTTGGTTGTTGTGCCTAACATGTTGTGTCTGCGGCTTAACATGTTGCTTTGTAGGACTGAGAACCTACTATTGGAAGAAAAGAATCACTGAGAGGGGGGGGTGAATCAGTGATTCAAATAAATCACAAACTTTTACAAGTTGAAGGTTTTAAATAATTTTTTAACCAAAAGATCAATAGACTGTTTATTGAACAAATTTCACTTGTGCTAAAACAATATTATATTTGTATTAACTATGAATCAAATAGATATATCATCAACAAAGACTAAAGCTAAGATTCTTTACACATTCACATGTATCAGAGCCCACAATAGAACCTTCTATGCACGATATGCTGACTTAAACATTGATAGAGATAAAAGATTGAAACTTAACAACATTTAATGCAATTGATGATATATTGAGATCAAACAAATAAGAACAATCACACACATAAATTCATCACATAACAAATTATTTTTCTTGAGTGGAAAACCCTCTTGGGGAATAAAAACCACTCAAAAAATCTCTCTTTATTCACTTAGAGCACCAACTCTTCACAGTTAAGGAGCACCAACTCCAACATTACAAGAGCACCAACTCCAACTTACAGAAGCACAAAATCCACAAAAATCCAATTAATAATCAATTATAGTGTATTATTAAAACCCTAGAAGTCCAAATGAAGTCCTAGAATCTCATCAATAGACCATGAAGTTTTTCAATGAGCACATTGAAGAATGTTGTATGAAAATGAAAACATCTTCTCTTATACAATAATCTAAGGAAAAATATTTTCAAAGCATTACAATGTCTTATATCTGTCAAGATTAAGCCTGAAGTCTCATATTTTTTCTTCTTTCAGATCCAAAAAGAAAATGCTAGAAATCCATCTTTTAAAGATACTGCAAAAATAACCTCTGAAAGTAGTTTGTGTAACTGTAAACCAAGTCGAGTTAGGGTTGTAGAATAAGAAACCCTTTTACCAATTTTGCAGCTAAAACAAGATGAGTATATTTCAATTATAGCATGAGAGAAGAATCATCAGAAACTCTAAAGGATTGTTAACTAAACTTTTCAAACAGAATCCTTAACAAAAGCATTATCAATAAATTATTCATATAACCAACATCATTAACCTTCTTCTTAACCAAATGTTCCAAATCTCGTATTAAACAAAATTTACAAATACCTGATTATGGTGGAAGAAACTGAATGAAAAACATGATGGCCTATCAAGAAGTTCTTAACGACCCAGCTAGAAAGACGCCACTGAATCCCCTCTGACTAACTTCCACATTCGAGCTCTTAACCATTGATAGTCAACAAACCAAAAGACCATTCTTACTGCCATTCAATCAAACCTATCCATGCTTACTGCTATCATACTCTCTTAGTGTCGGTTGAGAGAACTTCAAGAGTTGCATTGCAGCTGAGCAAATTATCCATGGCAGCTAGGGTTCAAAACCCTATTCAACAAATCATAATGACAATGTTTTACCTAATACACTTCATGTCTTTTCATGGACTTTCCAAATAAACATAATCATTTGAGTTTCGCAACTTGTCAACACAAATGATACCTTTGCCAAAAATGCCGACATTGAAAACATTGATAATTATTAAACCAAAAGAATGATGGTTGTCAATGCCAATTACCTTGTCACTTCCATGTGACTTTCAAACAAAGTCAGCAATCAATCAACAATGCATGGTGATTTCTAGCAAACTAAAAATCCAGATACCTTTTTCAAGGTAATTGTTAGCAATATAACATATAAATAATGAACCATATTTCTTGAAATCATACCAAGTACCAATATCAAATCCACAAGAGTCAACCAACTTCTCATAAGTATTGTCAAGACAATATGCCATGTTGATGGGAATAACAATGCCACATGTGCATGCGTTGTCAATGATGGATGTCGATGCCAAGTCACCACGATACAAATAACAGTCAACATATTTATCAATAATACCCAATCCTCAAAGTCATTAAACCTTAAAATCATCATTGTCAGGATTGTTAAAAAGTCTATTCCATTGATATTCAAACAATGCCTATGTATGCCCGATACTCACATAGTTTAGCATGCCTGACTTTCCAATATAAAACTTTTTATGTCACTTTTAGTTCCCAACACCATATGTGGTCATTTTGATGCCTTAATACAAGTAATACTAATGACAAGGTCTTCAAAGCCTTAAAACATATGAGATGCAAATGGTAAGGTTGATAAGCCCTTTTAAAAAAAAAATTAACATGAATTCCCATCCAATGTAAGCATAGAACAACCAAGACCATATAATATGCTCTGCACATAACCTTATAACATAGTAAGCTAAACACAATAGCATCAAAGGGTTGAAATGGAGAAAACCACCCGAATACCTACTATGCCTTAAGTAAGACTTGTAACCTGCATTTTTAGGTAAACACAAGATATGTCACCATCCAGTAACACATGGAAACTCCAACACACTTGCACAAACATATCATTTGAATTGTCTACCCATATGAGAATGCACCAATATATACAAAAGTATATAATGTATCTTATGTGTCTTGTACAAAATATATACCATCTGCACAAACCATCAAAATGAATCTGTCTTATATATTTGCCTTGTATCAAATCATCATCAACCGAATATACTTGTGACTTGTAACTTGGATCAACCTGAAAATCATCTTGTCAAAATGCAAGTTTTGTCATCAAGGACAAACGATAAACATGATAAACAACTGAAAGTCAACACCTACAAGGCTCCTTTATAATCAATATTTCCTAACAAGATCGAGCACCTCATCAAGCTTACCGTATAGGTCCAAGAACTTGTAAGGGTATTTCACATAAAACTCTGTAGGATCGAGAACCTATAGAGATCTTTCATGTCAAGCTTTCATAGGATCGAGAACTTGTAGAGCCCATCTCAAATTTTGTAGGATTGGAAACCTATAGAAACACATGCCAAACTTTGTAGGATTGAGAACCTATAAATCCATCTCTCTCTTATCTCCATGTTTGGGTACGTCAGATTGAAGATTTTCTTCCTCGATGATTCTAGTATATTCTCTTCAATCTTTTTCTACTTTAGCTCAATTTTGTGTCCTGGCGTAGCCTGACAATTATATATATCAGATCAAAGACATGCATCTTCTTCATCATGAGTATATGCTTCTTTCTCTTTTCAACATTGGTTGCTTCTCCATCTTGTGTAAGCATTCTTCTCTTGAAGTAATCAATCTTCACATTCTTCTCTCCATTTAAGAATTCTTTTTTGTGTTATTTCTTAATTTGGGGATGGCGCACAGTATTGATACACAATTCTACATTGAGGTCTCTTTCACTTTGCTAACTCAAATCCTTTAGTTTTTTATGTGCTTGTGTGTATGTGTTATCCATGTATATGTTCTAACCACGTGATGTAATGTCTTGTTATCCTCTAACCTTGTTGTCTTGTGCAAATCTTTCTTGTCTAATTGCATTTATTTTGTAGGTCTTCAACCTGGGGGCATGCTTCATTGGTTTGAAGGGCTATCTACTTCCTCTATAGTATCCTTTTGGTATTATGATGTTATCTATGTTTAGTAGACCTCCTTTAGTGTGCATATTCATGTTGATCATAAGCTCGCTAAAGTGGGGGAAAAATGTAATGTAAAATTGCACCCCTTGCAATTTACCTTTTTTTTTGCATCCACTTTGGTGTCCACTCCCTTACTAGTATTTTTGTAGGCTCATTTTAGCCGCTACATCAGCCTTTTCTCCTCTCAGGATTCTCAGGACCCCTTTTTAGCAACCACCTTCACGCATTAGCTTTATGTCAAGCCTTGTGCTTTTCTCATTCTCGTCGTTTTGTAGCGTGATTTGTTTGGACACTAGTTGGATGGACATATGTGCGTCACACTAGCATCCTACGACATTTCAACGTTCAAACGGTCATTTTTTGGGTGCCTTGCCACTTGTCACCTACGTTTTGTCGGTGGTAACAGCTCGAGATGCCTTGCAACGGCTCGAGAACCTTCTTTTACCTCCTATTGTCTCTTTAAAAAATATCTTTTCAATCCATTTGGTCTTCTTGATCTTTCTCTCTTGGGAACACTCTCTTTTCTCTCTTTTTTTCATTCTCTCAAGTTTGCACAACTTTCTTGCTTGTTATAGCACTCTCATTTTCTCACAACGCTCTCTACTACTCTCTTGGCTCTCATAGCTCTCTCTCTCTTTGGCTTCCTCAAGCTTTGTAGGTGATATCTATCTCTTATCTTGTGTCTTTGACAATCTTGGGATTTATCACATCCCTTGTAAATGCACTTTATCATTATGTCTATTATCTTGTCTATTTTCTATCTTGTCTATTTATCTTTCTATCTTTCTATCTATCTATTTATATGGTTGTTTGTGGAGGTGGGAACACTGAAAGGGGGGTTTGACTATAGCAAGCCCCTAAATAGCCTCAATAATTTTCCTTGGTCTTATGTATATAGGTGTTCGAGACATCTCTTTGTTAGAGGCTTCATTGTTTTTTTGTTGTGAGGAATTTCTTTCTCCTCTTCAGTTTTATCATTTACATTCTACTTAATTTACTTTACTCTCTTTTAGTTCTATTATATTATGTTATTTCTATGCATTCTTAAAAGTTCCTAGCAATTGGATTGCCAGTAGCCACTAAGTAGTTTTTTAACATATTCTCATTTTTTGTTCATTACAAGACACTAGCGTGACTTTGAGATGCCAGTGCACCACATTGTTGCTTGTATACTGTGTTGTCATCCTTTGGTTGAATACTTGCTAGTCTATCCAAAAAACCTTCGTGGTCTACTCTTTCAAATTTTGGAACTCTCGTCACTTGAGCTTTGTTATTATTAGCTAGTTTGAGGTAGTTTAGGGCAATTCGTTCCTTAGGACTCTCTTATTAAGCAACATGAATCCCCCTTCTCTACACTTATGAGTCTAGGAACAATTAGAGAACAATTTTTTTGGAAATGTACTAATAGCGGCTCTTGTTCAAGGGTGCATGCTTCAGTGAAGCATGGCAAGATTCCAGATGTCTCAGGGGTATAGACCACGTTCCTAGTCCATTGGGATCTATAACTGCTCATTTGTGTTGCATTGAAACCCATACTTTCAAACCTAAATTGGTGTCCCTAGTCCACCAAAAATGAAGAACCAATACTTACCTTTGTCAAACACCTTGTTCTTTGATGACTACCCTAGGTTTGATTTGAATATGTTGTCATAACTTGCTTGTTCATTAACATTGCCATTAACCATTATTACCATTTCTTTGAGTTTTCCACTATCAATGTTATTCATGTCAATCTTCCCTTTGAGGCCAACCATTAATAAAAATATTTTATTTATGAAAAAAATAAAATGCACATGAGATTAGAAGTATCTTAAATGAAGAATATTTTTTGAATTGTTGCACTCAAGTAAACCAACTCCATTCCTTCCTCTTCAATATTCAATTGTTGGTAAATCTCCAAGGCAAAGGGATGGGGAAAATAGGCAAGGAATCTTAAGATAATAAGTGATGGTTTCTTGTAGAGATAGAATAGTGATGTGTAAAGATTCTATAAAAATATTCAATAAATATCAGTCTCAAATTTTTGACAAGGGCTAGTTGGCTACAAAATTTGGATCCTTTGGCTAGTAAAAATAAGGTTAAATTAATAGATGTTAAAGTGATTGGAGGTTAAAGATAGAGTTTCTAAATCAAGATTGGGTTGAACACAATCTAAAATTGAAGACAACTCGTGAATTTTAGAAAAATTATGAATACTAACATTAATAATGAGTTTGCCACTACATAAAGCACTTGCCGCTTTCAATCATTTTTGTTTCTTGTATTCTTCTTTTTATCCAACATTCATTACTTTTATGTTGCAAAATATTATCTCTTTCTCTTAAATATAACAAGTGGGATTGTTTAGAATAAGGAATTTCAATGTGTTAATCATTTGCATTTGGAGGATTTTCTCCTCAAAGTGGTTTGTTTGGAGGTTGCATCTTCTCCAAGTGATTTTCATTAATATAAGTAGTAATTATTTGGTTAATCTAGTTAGTTCTTAACAAATGGTATCAAAGTATCAAGTTGGGAAAGTGCAAGAAGAAAAAACTTGTCTTATGGAAGGTCATTCTCCTCATTTAAGTGTTTGGATAAGGTGCTCTTAGATTCAAGGTCCTTGAAAAGATGATTTAGAGAGATTTATGAAAAGTGGTCATCAAAATAATTTGAAGCAATATTAAGGGAATGGTGACCCTCCAAAGTAGACCTTTGGAAACTAGATCTAAAAAAAATTCAAGGTGACACCCTAGCATTTTTTTTCATATCTTGGAATTGGGTGTTTTGATTATGAAGACACCAAGATTGTTGCAAGTGAGAATGATTAGAAAATGGTGGGTACAATTTAAATGGAAGGTGTATGTTACATATGTCACTTGAAATAATAACATTCTTTAGGGTCATCCAAATTTCAAGTCTTGAGGACAAGGGTTTCTTAGAGGGGTGAGGCATGACATATATACCCCCTCTCTCTCTCTCTCTCTATATATATATATATATACACGCTCTTGTTCTTCTTATATGCATCCCTTTCTTTCTTCCTTTTTCTTAATCTCCCCTTTATCAGAAGTGGGATTATTTAGAATAGGGCATGTACAATGTGTTAATCATTTGTATTGGGGTAATTTTCCCCTTAAGGTGGCTTATTTGGAGGTTGCGCCCTCTTGAAGTTGTCACCATTCATAAAAACAATGGTTATTTGATGGTTCTAGTTGATTCTTTCTAACTATGTGATATAAATTTAATCATAAAATAATCATTTCTAATAAATTTAAGAATTTATAATAGAATAGAAACACCCAAAAGAAAAGAAAATTGGACATTTGGAAGTTACCATATTGAATGGGGTAAGTCAATGGATTGGTTGAACATTATGAAACTTGCATTATTGAAGTTGTCATAAGTGAAGTCCCATGTATAGTGGACCTAGAAACCACTTCATTGATAATAAAATGAGAAGAAGTTTGTAGGTCTCAATCGTTACCATGCATACATTAGTTACATACCAAAATTGATAGATAAGTACTCTTAAAAACACTTTTGTAAAATTTAACTTTATAAGTTGTGTCATTGAAATGTGAAAAAATGAATTGTAATTGAATGTCATAGAAAATGAAATGTAATTAAGATAAAATAGAAAATGAAATTTATATTCTCTAACATGTCCTTTACACAATAACATAAGAAATATTTTTGTTTATATCTATAATCATAACATGGTTCATGAATCCTTAAATCAAGTCAATCAAACAAATGTTGGTTATTTCGTTTTCAATACGAATATTGTTAAATCAATAAATTACCAAAATAAACAAGTTTTTAACGATCAAAATGAGAAACAAGATTTTAGATTAAAAAATTATAAAAGAAGAATGATGGTTGATGTTTCGAACCACTTAAGTGATCCTTTTATCAAATTGAAGTCCCACAAAAGCTAAAAACAAACCCTTGAGGCTTTGAACGAGTGTCTTCACCATTAAATAGTTATCACTTGAAGATAAGGCATGATCTCAACGTGGAGGATTACTGACCTAAAATTAACTACACCAAATAAATCGTATTCATAGCGAAGAGGACAAATATCATTTGGCATTTGTTTTGTCAAAGAAAGTGACCTGCATTTAATGGATGTACTCACGTCAAAGGCAAGGATGATAAGATGATCTGATAGTTTGTGGTCTCCTTGGAAGGCGTGCATTGAAGGGTACAATTTTGGTTAACTTTTGCAGTACATATCAATGACGTTTGATGTAACTTTGGGTGTACTATTTATTCCTTCCTTTTCCCCTCTTCCAAGGGATAGCTATGAACGCTTGATGCCTCATTCAACCCTTCAACTTATTCACCTTGGTGAGGAAGCATGCATGCGAGAAAGAATGCAATTTATTATTTTTTTAACTTTTTAAAATTGCATAGATGATGAGATAAAAAAATATGATGCAAGGGCATGATATGAAAGTCTTGGAATAAGAGGAAGGTGGTTATGGGGGCTTAAGATTTACGCTCCTTGAAGATTTAATCAACCAAACTATAGGTGTTTACTTGCAAAGGTCGAAAGGTTTCAAGGTTGAGCATAGGTAAAGACTTAAAGTTCATTAATGCTTTCTATGTCATGGAGCACTAAAATGAGTATGATAGAGTGACACTACCTCCTCCCTAGAATGAGGTAAGCTATTACATTATAAAGTACTTTACAAGGAAGATTCTTGATGGTTCAAGGTTATTATTTAAGGCATCAATAGGCTTGCTATTTTTCCCTACTTTCTTCTTTCTTCTTTCTTCTTTCTTTTTTAGAGTAGTGCATAAATAATGGCACTAGTCCTTTTTTACATCAAGGTCTCATTTTTTGCTTGTACTAATATAACCTCGACATCACCCCATGCTTCTTCCTTTTGGGGTCATTAATGTGGTCCATACTTCTATAGTGGAGCCCAATGTGGCTAAAAGTAACAATAAGGGTAAAGGAAAAAAAGAAAAGTTCTTATATCCTTGATAACATTGAGGAGGGTAACAAAGAGTTTCCCCCAACTCTTTCTCCTTATGATGCAAATCCCACTACACCTAAGAATTCAAAAGCCAAAATTTGTTATGCTTAAAAAACCTAGTCACCATTCCCCTTGTGCACATACTCATATCCCTAAAAGGGGACAAGATTGACTAGTCTAAGCAACCCCCTACCAAAGATAAATTGCCCAAACACAAGAAAATCAAAATAAAGTCTGCAAACACCAATATTTTTGTTGAAACATTCTTTATCCCCAATTTGAAACAAATTAACCATCTTAACAAGGATAACTACTTGAAATCCATTAGGGGTAGTACTAGAAGGTCTGCGAGACTAGTGAACAATGGTATTGCTAAGGACACCAATAGGAAAAAGGTAGAAGAGGGGATCCCTAGTATGACTGAGAGTCTAGAAGGACGGATTACTAAAACCCAAAAGGTGGTTGAATATATTAGCATAGATTATGAGTCTATCCCTTTGTCTAACTTCAACACCTCAAAGGGTAACCTATTAAACGAGGATTTTTTGCATGAATCCCCCTTAAAGACTTTGCACCTGAGACTAACTCTAAGGCCTCTAAGGATGAGGACGCCTTCCAAGACAATGGTAATGAGGAGTATGAAAATATTCCTACTAAACTTGATCCCCTAATAAGATACATGATTTTGAGGAGGATGTTGATGTTACCAGAGACCATACTTGTGCCCATTGTACTGTGGATTCGAATAAATTCCAACACAATATATTTAAGATTCAAAGGAAGGTCAACACTTGTTGGGAAATTTGAATCTCCATGCAAATAATCAAGTTATGACTTCAACAGATGAGACACAAGGCTTGGGCAACTACAAGATAAAAATCTAAAAATTATATACAAATCTAAAATTAAGTAACCTTAATATGGTATTACCATGATTAGATTCATCTTCTTTATGATGCTAAAAATCAACCAACATATCATGCTTAACAACACCACCTTATGTGAATTTATAACAACAATAAATAAAGAATAGCATAACCATAATATAGCAGAGAAGAGGCACAAATAAACAACATAAAAGGCATCACATAACATAGGATTTACGTGAAGTTGTGGAAAAAAAATCCACCAAGAAGAGAGCCCAAGTATGCATTATCTTTGAATAATGAGATTACAATACATTCACTTTCATTCTCCTCTTTGCCTCCAAGAAGGAAACACTTGTGTACCTGTGAACAACCTCTTTGTGCCTCAACACATCCTTGTTCTAGTAGGGTAACTCTACATTCAACTATTCCTCATAATTTCTACATCCAAGGAGCTGATTATATAGACTTGTAAAGAGGTCTTAAGCACCAAACATGGTTCCTAAAGATGACTCTTCATTCCAAATTTCCCAACCCTTGGATTACCTTCTTAGAATATGAAATAATGTACCAATTTTGGATCCAATACTTTCCCTCCAATTTGGGCACCAAAACTTGGAAATGAAACATTACATTAAAATGCCGCAAAAGATGTAATACCAAAAGACACACGTTGTCTCTTTCCAAGAATCCACCTAGAGAAGCCCAATAGTCACTCATTTTTTCTCTTCCTTATCTTTTACCATCCCATTTTAGGCATCCGCATGTGAGGAAAATAATACTAAATATTCATGTCCACAATTCACCTTTATTGCTCCTATTGTGACCCATCACCCCTTATGAATGTATTACAAGCAATGATGAGAATAAATATTATAAAATGAACTTTCCTAATATACCCTAAGTGCCTAGGGACACTTTCCAAGGATGTTGGAACCATGCAATATATGACATAGGATTTACAAGGTAGATGGCACCTTAATCCTAACAATAGTCTAGAGGATGTTAAATATATGATGGTTAACACAATGGATGATATGATACAACATTATCGTTGGGATGGTGGTTCTACAAGCTAAGCTAAAGAAAAGGAAAAGCATGAAGGTCAATTCTATGATCAAGAACAAAAAGAAACATAAACAAGTTGATAAAAAGGAAGGGCATGGGGACACTACTCCCTCGGAGAAAAAATTGAACTCCTTGTGCAAGGACTAGAAGGACCTCACTACTCAATACAAGGTCTGACAGTTGCTAGTCTATTGTTCTCGTCTTGTTGTCTCGAGGTAGTTCGTATTTATTTTTCCATGTTTTTTAATTCTACTGGTAGATTTGTGAGTCCTCTAATGGTTCTTAAGATTGTTATTTTATCAGAAGAATTCAAAATTATGATGTATATTTGATGCTTCTTTTTTTTGGTTCTTGGCTAGTTAGTTGTTTTCTCAGATTGTTATTCCCTCTTATTTGTTATTTTTGTAAGGGTTTAAGAATAGAAAATAAACTATAGTAAAATTTTGGATCTCTTTGGTTTATACATCCATGCAATACACAAACATTAGTGTGGTGTGTTATTTTTTGTATGAATTTCATGAACTAGATCACTAGAAAACTCACTTCAAATTCTGGAATAAGCTTCTAACTACACATAGGCCTCAAATGAGAAAAACCAATAGCACTTCTAGGTATGAAAGAAACTAATAAAAACCAATTTACTCTAAAGATATAAATGAAATGAAAATGATAAAGGACAACAAGACAATAAATTCCCATTTTGATGACTTGCTCCCAATAGAAAACTGTAAGCTAGAAATGAAGATTTTTTGGGTTACAAAGGAGCTTGTTGCGAATGGTCAAGCCCCTGCTTTGGTTTTTCAAATTTCATGTGAAGCTATATGTAGAAAGTGATAAAATATCCTCTTTTTCATGCTCATGAGATCATTTACATAGATATCTGATGACCACAACAATAAAGTGGTTGTGGGGTATATGGTTATTTATTATCTTGAGAGGTCCTTCCAATATTTCCCCTTTGTTTGTTGTAGTAGTTTCAGTTTTTCTTTGCTTTGACTTAGAATCCTCTTGAAGTGAAAAAACCTTTCTTTTTGCCTTCATCTACACCTTGA
>CM021104.1:576721548-576865336 GCA_007115665.2 Sequoiadendron giganteum
TCCACTAAATGATGCATTTCAATAGTGATAGTAGCATTGTTTCAAGCTATTTTCATTAGAATCATAGTGATTTTTTGTGTGACTACCTCATCTTTCAGAACTTCTTGTGCTTTTGAATCCCCTTAGATTTCTTTCCATTCACAAAGACCAACCTTTCACTTGTGTCATTACATTAGGTTGAAAAAATCTTGGCAAAAAAGAGCTCCAAGGCCCAATAATATTCCCTACATTAGTATTAGGGTATGAATTTGCAAGCCTCGTTATTATTTGGAGAGTTTGATTCTATGTAATGCTTAAAACATTCTAGTATAACCTCCTTAACAAGGAATCAAATAATTGCATTCTGACATTTAAAGTTTTGGCAAAGAAAGTGACCCAAATTTAAATCATTTCAACAAATACACTCATGTGAAAGGAAAGAATGATCTAATGATCTAGTAGCTTGTGGTATCCTTGAAAGGTGTATATTGAAGGGTACAATTTTGGTTAATTTTTGAAAGCCATATCTATGAGGTATGATGTAAATTTTGATAGGTATTCTATTTGTTCCTTCATTCTAGCCTCTTAGTAGGGATTACAACAAACACTTGGTGTATATTACATCAAAATATTCAAACCCTTTAACTCATTCACATTGGTTAGGAAGCATAGATGTGCGAAAGGACGTCTTTACTAAAATTTATGTAATTATAAATGGTATTTTTTTATAATTGAGTTCATGTATCTAATTTTGTTTCTACTTAATCTTATACTTATTACTCTATATTTATGTTTGTGTGTGGTCATCCTCTTAGTTGCAATTAAACAAAGTGCCTACCAATTAAAATATCATATACCTCAAGTAGTATGAAATCACAAATAATGTGTCTTACATTAGTTTGACAACATTATTAACTATACATTGAACTAACATGTGTGATTTATTTTAGTGCATATAAATCCTCTCATCTTAGTGTCCCAAATGGAGATTCTTTTTATCCATAATCTACCTAAATATCATGTGTATTAGTGTTTATTTATAATATCCATAGTTTATTTGCTATAGATGGCCAAATGAAAATTCAAAGACTAGGTGATTGTTAAGAACTCAATGAAGCTTTGAAACTCTTAAAAAGGTTTTATATAAATTTGTTTTGGATCCTTGAACCTCATTGGAAACCAAACACCCATTGGGAATCTTGTTGAAGATTGACATGGGAACTTGAAACCTCGGTGGATTTTACTAGTTCTTGGTCCCTTAGGAAGCTCTAATGACCTCCAAATCCCCTGACGCCCCCATGTTAAAGGTTCACTACCCATCATGAACTCTTGAGAAGCATCACATAACATATTTTTCAACACTTAGAGCTCTATTGGGAACCTTGTTGGGAGTTAAGAATTCATCTAGAACTTGAGGCCACTTGGGAATTTTATAAAGTTATAAAACCACCATAAAGTTTTGCAAACATAACTATTTACTTTTATTGACTTTTCCTAATGCTTGCCTCCTTTATCACTTATTGGAGGTTCATTGGTGTAACTCCCCGCCACAAAACCCTAGAGGAAGTTGCAATTATCTCCTTAAACATACTATTTTTTTTTTGTTTAAGTATAATTAATAAGCAAGTTCACTAACTATAGCCAACAACCTCTAAGGTTACGAGATAGAGGTTATATAGAACCTCAACAAAAAACATGAATATAAACCATGTTAATTATTTAATTAATAAAATAACACATACATTCCAAATAAGATAATTTACATCAAGCAAAAGCGATAACTTACAATTGCATTAATCCATTTTAAACAATAAGATTACATCACTCATTCCTCGAATGAGGTAAGTCCAATAACATGATTACAATTACAACTTTCCACCTTGATAACAAATGAGGGGTAATAAATTACAAGAGCCAACTGAAATGAATAAAAGCATAAAGAGTAATTGGAATCCACGAGCTCTCCAATTGGAAATCTTGTCCACATGAATCATGAAGAAAGCCCAATGAATTTAGGTGCACATCACCCAACCAAGTGGAACCCCAAGGCCCACCCCCCATGCTAGGAGATAGTAACAAGGAATCCTAGCCAAGGGCATCTACCTCTGGACACAGACTAACACATAACTAAACCAAACTGACATATCTAATCACATGTACCACACAAGTACAACACTAGTACCTCACAAGTACAACACAAGTACCACTCAAGTACAACACAAGTACCACTCAAGTACAACTCTAACATGGTCACATTACTTCCAGATGTAAAGCAGGTCAAGTATGTTATGAGAACCATACACATAATAATCAAATACCAACTGTTGTCCTAGACAGAGTGTCATCACACAACTCGTCATGGGTTGTACTCTGGGAATCTTCATAGGCTCCGACCCCCACTATGGGTTATCCTGGTGGCCTCAATTGAATCCTGACCCCCATACTCACTCATGCGGAATCAAATACCTTTCGTACAGACAAGATAGATGACCTTGCCATTCCAGGCCTTCCCACTCATCCCAAGTCTAAACGAGCCCTTGTGTCTATGAGTGAGGCATAATTATCTTGATTAGTGAGAAGTACCACCTAATCTTCTAAGTTTTGTTTTAGTTATCACTTGATTAAACCACCTCTGAAGGTTTCCCAGTTTACCTCTTTGGGCTCTGGCCCCTACAAAAGCCACACTTCTACTTGACAACACACATACCATCCAAACTTTAAGGGTAACAAAGTGCAAACAAACAAGATATCACGACCACTCCTTTCTCAGGAGGCAATATAACTTCGAACCCTCTCCAAACACTAGAGGTAACAAGGTAACAAAGTCACTCCTGACAAAGAGGCACAACTCACGTAAACCGCTCCTAATCCAAGGAGTACAAAACATCCTCGTTCGTGAAAACCGGGTTATTAACTGAATACATACCTTGCACTACCTAAGGGATATCAAACAGGTTGACTACATCACACGATAACCCACAAATTTAAAAGACCTCATCTGGAAGACTTACAAATAAAAGGCACTTAACCCATTTCCCAAGACATGAACACGAAAGACATATTCACTGAAGGCAACAAAAAGGAACTACCTTTGGATATTCTAAATCCATTTTCTCTTCAGATTTTGATTTCACAACAAAGATAATATTTTCCTTAACAGAATAATTGTTTATTATCATTAATTGCCTCGTCAATTGTAAAGAAGGGAAAATACTAATTTTAACAATTAAATCAATTCCTTTGATTACTTATAAAGTCCACAAAATACATGCAAGTAAACCCCTTCAATTTCCCATATAATTTCTTCAATCATGCCATTGTATTTAAAATTATTAAATCCAATTACCAAAATAATTCACCCATAAATGCGTATAACAAAAAAAACACATATTTAAATTATTTAACTATTAATACTTTAATATTATAATAATGCATATTAATATATTTATATTATACTAATATACTAATATTATATATTATAATAATAGATATTAATATTTAATATTATAAAATATATAATATTAAAATATTAAATAAAATAAATAAATAAAACAAAATAAAAAGCAAACCACATATACACCTCGGTCCACAGAGGGTTTGGAATGGGTGGCCGCCTTGGTTTAAGGGTCGTGCACCACATAGGGTCGACCGGCTATGTTTACACACAACCGACCCCCATTAATGGGGGCGGCGACTGTGTGTAAACACAGTCGTCCCCTCTGTGGGCGGCGACAGAAGGTAAGAGGAGTGTGGGGAGCACACTGGGTGTGGCTCCCTCCACTCGCCTCCCATGGGGGTGCGGTGGGGGTGAGCCCTCAGCGACCTCCCCTTCCTCTGCAATTTTTTTTTTTATTTAAACAAACAAAAACACAGGTTTTAACCCTAAAATTTTCATCCTACTGTTATTTAAAAAAATGGCCAGCATAACCCTCTTTTAGGAATAAAATAAAATAAAATATGTATATATATATATATATATATATATATATATATATATATATATATATATATATATATATATATAACATTTATGGTTTACATGAACAAAACAAATTGAGAAACCAGAAAATATATATATGAAACAATCATTTACACTCAAAAAACATCATTTCCTTTGAAGCATTTTATTTAAAGAGGGTCTTCTTGCTAATTTGGAGAACAAAATTCCAACTTTGTTTCATTTGCATTCAAACAGCAGAATTCAAAACTCTTTCCACAAGTTCTTCAACCATAATATTTTTTAAAAAAACTCAAAAATCTCAAAAGCCAAACATTTAAAAGACATGAACTTGATTTTTTTGAAGATGATAGAAGATCCTGATGGTGCCCTTGTTTCCCTTTTCAACTCCACAGATTCTTTCAGCTTTTTCCAAAAACCCACAAACTTTTACAATCTCTTCCTCTTTCTCCTTTAAGCTTTTTCCAAAACTCATGAACATCCCAATTGTGAAGAAAAATTCAATCATAAGGAAAAACCCCTAAAAATCCTACAACCACCCTCATCAATTCTCCAAAACAAAAAATGCAAATATCTCATTTTTCCAAAAAAAAATTGAATTCAAATTTCCTAAATTGACTTTTTAAAACATTTTCTTTTATTTTCAATTTCCAAACCAAATATCCACCAATTTCCAAAATGAATAATCTAATTCATTTCAACACCAATAATATAATTAATTAATAAAATAAATCTAATATAGGATAAAATTATTTATTAATTAAATTAAATTAATTAATAAATTAACTCACATTACTAACATATAACCAAATAAATTTACTCACTAACTTTGCTACAAACGCCTTTATTTAACCTTTTTCAAATTTGCAATATAAACTGAAACCAAAGCCAGAAGACGAAATTAGGACAACTTATCCCAACTAATCCCTGATGACACACTATAACTCGGGTGATGACCTAACACGAAAAACCTAGCTACTATCTCCCAATCGAATACCGTTGGGCATTGGACACGCTCAAACTTGTGAAACCAGGTGGAGTCAATGTCCTATACCTATCAACCTGCGAACAAAGAGTATATCCACATACATGAACATGTCATAATTAAAACACACCGTGGAGAGGAAATCACAGAATCGCAAGGCCCTCACAAGCGAGTGATGTGATACCGTCCCCTTCACCAATACAATGCAACTAACTGAAAAATCTAACATATTAATATACTCCAAAGCATAAACATCCTTAATTCGAATATCCATTTATGTTCATTCAAAACATGCCATAATGATAACATCAATATAAAATATCATCACATCAAAAGATAGCATTAACGTTGCTTTATAGATAGCGATCAAATAGAAGCCGAGTGCCATAGTCAAGGTGCTAACAAAAAGTACAACATAACAGAGCATAACACTGTTCGATCAAAAGGACAAAACGAAGGGGTATTACAATTGGGAACTCGAAACATAAGGTGGAGGTTTCAAGTTTTTGGTTTTATGAAGTTCTAAAACCACCATAATATTTTGACAAACATAACTATTTACTTTTCTTCACTTTGCCTAATGCTTGCCTCCTTTGTCACTTATCGAAGGTTCATTGGGAACTCAAAACATAAGGTGGAGGTTTTAGGTTCTTTGCAATTTTCCTTTTTCTTTAATATCACTAGGTCTTGGATGTCAACGATGTGCCACCCATTGATAACTAGACGAAGTACCAAACCATGCTAAAAAAATTCCATTGCATGCATGTCGAGACTAAGGTTCATGTCGAGAACTTGACACATGTTAAGAAAGAAACAAAGATTATGAGCTCTTCAAAGTTTTTGATTTCTCGAACACACCCCAAAAAAATGACTTAGGCAAATTTCACAAGGGTTCTAGGTGGGGTTTAAGGATCAATTGGAAGGGTATATAAGTATGGATATCTCTAAAAATTTGATAAAGTGACAAATACACTATGGCCAAGGAAAACATCAATATCACCCATAATTAAACCTTTTATGGATTTTGGGCATTGTTTGACACTTAGGGGACCATATTAGTAAAAAAAATATAGATTTTAGGCATTGTTTGACACTTAGGGGACCATATTAGTAAAACAATTATAGATTTTAGGCATTGTTTGACACCTAGGGGACCCTATTAGGATATCTCGTATTGGTTATCAATGGTGGATAAAATAGGGTGAAATGCACAACATAGAGGCTAAACAAAGAAAAATAAGAGACAACAAATTGAGGTGCCGACATATCCCTTATTCATTACTTTATGATGTAATACTTTTTCCCTCTCTTATAATAAGGAATTATTTATAATAGGGTATGAACAATGTGTTAATCATTTGCATTGGGAGAATTTCCCCCTAAAGGGGGCTCATTTGGAGGTTGCATCCTCTTGAAGTTGCTACCATTCATAAAAGTTGTGGTTATTTGATGGTTCTAATTGATTATTTCTACCTATGTAATATAAATTTAATCATAAAATAAAAACAAATATTATTTTTTATTATATTTAAGAATTTATAGCAGCATAGAATCACTCAATTGATAGTACAATTGGACATTTGGAAGGTAAGCCATTTTGCATGAGATAAGTCAATGGATTTGTTGAACATTATGAAACTTGCATGGTTGAAGTTGTCATAAGTGAAGTCCCATGTATAGTGGACCTAGAAACCACTCCGTTGATAATTAAATGGGAACACATTTGTAGGTCTCATACTCTAGTCACATAACAAAATTGATTGATAGACACTCTTAAAAAAACTTTTGTAAGAGGTAAATTTATGAGTTGTGTAATTGAAATGTTAGAAAATGAAGTGTAATTGAACGATATAGAAAATAAAATATAATTAAGATGAAATAAAAAATGAAATTCATATTCTCTAGCATGCCCTTTACACAATAACATAAGAAATATTTTTTGTTGATAGACCCACAATCATAACATGGTTCATGAATCTTTAAATCAAGTCAATAAAACAAATGTTGGTTATTTTGTTTTCAATTTGAGTATTGGTTGAATAAAAAAACCCAAAAGTAAACAAGCTTTCAACAATCAAAATGAGAAACCAGATTTTGAATTAAAAAATATAAAAGAAAAACAATCATTAATATTTTGAACCACTTAAGTGGTCCATTATCAAAATGACTTTGACCAATTAAATAATTAATACTTTCTTTTGATAAAAAATTGTTAAGAAAATATTTTTTCTCTTTTAAATTCAAATATTTATTTTAAAATTATTTTAACTCAAACGTCACTTATTACATATTTTTATACACTAAAAAAACTCAAAAATATTATAAAAATTGATGTCAATAAAAACATCTAAAAATTATACTTTAAAGAAAATATTTCAAATAAATCACATTGTAATCAAATTTCTTATACTAAGAAAGAAAACAATTTTCTTATGACAAAAAGCATGCTGATGTGGCATCATATTTGATGATGTTGCCTTGAAATATTAGTTATAAGAAGGAGACTTGCCAAGTAAGCTATTGTAAAAAATTGAAAGCGATATGAAATTTCCACGTAAAATTTTGAAAAGCACGAAGTTAAGATGCTCAACTAATGAATCCTCTCCCCTAATTAAATTTCGCCATCTCATACAAATTGAAGCCCCTAAAAAAAACTAAAAACAAACCCTTGAAGCTTTGTCCTTCCATGAACATGTGTCTTCACCATTAAAGATAAGGCATGATCTCAACATGGTGGATTGCTGACCTAAAATTAAGTGCTCCAAATAAATCGTATTCATAGGGAAGAGGATAACATCATTGACATTTAATGTTTGGGTAAAGAAAGTGACCTTTATTTAAGTGATTTCAATAAATACACTCATGTGAAAGGCACAGATGATAAGGTAATCTGGTAACTTGTCGTATCCTTGAAAGGCGTGTATTTAAGGGTACACTTACTTTTGCAAGCCATATCTATGAGTTTAATGTAAATTTTGGTGTACTAGGGGAGAGGAGCCGATACGTAAGTGGGGGCCCTAACATGTGATGAGACATGCGCTCGTTGGGGCCCACACCTATACACTGGTCCTCCACAACTTAAAAATAATTTCATCCATAAATAGGCACGATCACATCAAACATAAATCAGATATAAAATGCACACTTAATAGCATTAATTTCAAAACAAAATCAGTACATGTTGGCAGCCAAACATGATGAAGTGTATCCAACTTGTATCTAACATATAACAAGTAGCATTCCGACATGGAATTTAAATAGCCCAAACATTAAGACATGCACCCTTCCCCGTAAACTGGTAAACCCAACTTTCGCACCAATGCAGGCGTCACTTTCACATTAATCACAACTACACAACATAAACAAGGTGCCAAGTCAACAACTTTGAAACCCATCCGACCCATTTTTGACCGATTGGCGAACCCATTACAACAATGTTTCCCATTGTAGCATAACAAAACCAACACGCATATGCATTTGCCTGTCCTATCTACCATGAGACCTACAACACGTATCAGCTTGAAACTATCCCATCTCGCCAAGTAGGGTGCACACGTATTGGAGCCAAACCCAAATATCCCACCTGCGTCCATTTAACACTCATGTAAGGCCGCCATTATTCAAAACAAAAACATGGAAACAATTTCAAACAATCCACCAAACCAATCTAATCAAGAATTAATGGCTGAAATCAATCAAATCTCCAATTCATATGAAACAAAATTCAAATTCAAAATAGGAAAACAATTTATTTCACCACACCAAACAAGCATCAATCAAGTTCAAATAATTCCCAATTCAAATAGTCGTGAAAACCAACAAGTATTCAATTATTCTGCAGTGAGTGACAGAAGAAAAGGAGGAGTGACAAGCACAAAATTGAACGAGTTAACATCAAGGGGAGACAACAACTCAGATTCCAGTGCACCAACATCCATATTGTTCCAGGTTTTCCTTTTCACACTTTTCCATTCGTTTACTTTATATTGTTCTTCATTACTACCATTACTATTTTCCATTTCTAAGCTTTATATTGATCTTCATTACAACCATTAAAGTCATAGGTTTTTGTTTATGTTTCCCTAGGGTTTATATTGCAAATATTGCAATCATAGGTTAGCATATGTGTTCCATAGGGTTTATAATGAAAATATTACAATCATGGTTTACCATTTAAAGCTTTCCCTAGGGTTTATTTTCCAAATAATATAGTCATTCATTAGCATATACATTCCCTAGGGTTTATATTGCAAATATTGGAGTCACAATTTACCATTTTTGTTTCCCAAAGGTTTATATTACAAATGTTACAGTCATAGTTTACCATTTCGATTTCCCTAGGGTTTATATTGCAAATATTACAGTCGTAGTTTACCATCTATGTTTCCCTAGGGTTTATATTGAAAATGTTACAGTCATAGTTTAGCCTTTATGTTTCAGTAGGGTTTATATTGCAATTATTACACTCATAGTTTAACATTTTTGTTTGATAGGTTTTGCATTATCATTCACTCTTCTTATCATAGTCTCATAGGTTCTGCATTATCGTTTATATTGGTCATGGTTTACCATTTTTGTTTCATAGGTCTTGCATTATCATTCACTCTAGTTATCTTATTTTCATCGGTTATGCATTATCATTCACTCTAGTTATATTATTCTCATAGGTTATGCATTATCATTCACTCTAGTTATCTTATTCTCATAGCTTCTACATTGTCATTCACTCTGGATATCTTATTCTCATAGGTTCTGCATTATCAGTCACTAAAGTTTCTATTTTTAGAAGGTTATTTTTTCATCATTTTCATATGTTTTTGCTTCATCAATTGACAAACATTTATGCTTGTCAATGAGTTCATCATAGATAATATATGTGAGCTTTGTTAAACTCTTACTGTTTTTCATTCGTAAGCTTTCTATTGTGTCATAGTTCAAACATGAGTGTGGTTTTCACTTTGTTGTGCATGAGAATGTTAATGTTGTAAACGCTTAAGAGATATGAGATGTTCTTAAACTCTAACTCCCTTGCATAGTTTGTAATTTTGTGCTTCTTACTCTACTTCTTTATGTCAGTCACTCTAGAATAGATGTAACTCTCTAAACTGTTACAAAAGATAATCTCAATTGAAATGCAACAAACTAAAAAGATAACACGTACACAAACTAAATAATCTTTTGTTTAAGCATCACTCTGTTCATACATATAAAGATAACTGTTAAAGCATTAATGTTTCATAGTTTACCATTTATCTTTCCTAGGTTTTGCATTATCATTGACTTTGGTTATCATATTCTCATATGTTTTGTATCACAAACTAATTATTCTTCTATTCAAGCATCACAACACTCTCTTTGTACATATATAGGTAACTGTTCAATCATTTGTATTTCATAGTTTACCATTTATAATTCATAGGTTATGCATTATCATTGACTCTACTTATCATATTCTCATATGTTTTGCATTACAAAGTAATTATTTTTTTGTTCAAGCATCAATGTTTTGATTCTAATTATTCTGTGTAGATGGCCAAGGGAAATGCAGTGGTGACCCGTATTGGGAACAAAAAAAGAAAAGAGCCACGACAAGGTTTCCCATCGAGAAACGAGGATGCAGATTCCCCCTTGAAATAGATCATGTTGCACAAGTAGATGAGGTTTCTACTTCTCAAATACCATAGATTGAGGTTACTACACCTCAAATACCGTAGAAGGTAAAACAAATACATAAGTTGTGGTCTCAGGATGACATGTAAAGGGCACTCTATGATGTTGAAGAGAATGGCATGTCGATAAGGGGGGCTTCCAAAAAGTGGTCAATCCCAACAACCACACTATCCAAATGGCTAAGGGGTCTAACAACAACTTCCAAGAAAGGTCCGCCAACAGTCCTCACCGAAGAGGAAGAAAATATTATTGTGGAATGGTGCGAGCAAATGGCTGATATTGGTCATGGTCTTGAGATAGCCAATCTTAAGTCCAAGGTTGCTCAAATATGTCAAAATAGGCCAAACCCTTTCACCAATGGCTTCCCAGGTAATTCCTGGTGGACAGGCTTCAAGCACAAACATCCACAACTTGCATTACAAACTATTGAAGGCCTAGACAAAGATAGGGCATTCAATCTTAGAGTTGATATTGTAAATGCATTCTACAAAACATTATCTGCAGCATACAAAGCCATGTAATATGGTCCTGATCGCATATGGAATTGTGATGAAACTGGCATCCAAGCAGACAAAAATGGGTCCATGAAGGTGCTCGCAAGATAAGGTAGCAGGAATGTCTCTTACATTATCCCAAAGAGTTGTGAATGGATAACCATTCTATGTTGTGTTAATGCTACCAGGCAGAGCATTCCAGGATTCTACTTGTTCAAGGGGAGTGTGAACATAGATAATTACATCATAGATTGTGAACCAGGTGCTTGCATGGCAACCTAGCCACATGCATGGATGACCAAAGAATTGTTCATAGATTGGTTGACCCACTTCAAAACCTTGATTCCAGGCGGTGTCTCACCCACCAACATGGTCTTGTTGATCTTTGACGGCCATGGAAGCCACGTAGCACTCAAAACCATCCAGGAAGCAAGAGAAATCGGTGTAGATTTGTTAACATTGCCATCACACACATCACATAAGCTACAACCATTGGATGTGAGTGTGTTTGCACCTTTCAAAGCTTACTTCAAATCAGAATGTGCAAATTTTTTGTCAAGGTTTCCAAACATTGAAGTGAGGAGGAGAGAACTTGCAATGTTAGGCAACAAAGCAATGAAAAGAGATTTGACAGTTGACAACATCAAAGTTGGGTTTAAAAGGACTGGTATATGGCCGCTGAATCCTGATGCACTTGTCAACGACATGCATCCCAGTGAGACATTTGTGCTCAGTGAGGATGTTGATGCAGTTGAAAACATTCTCAGCCTTTTTGGACTTGGAGTGTCAAGTGATGATGGTGCAGTATTGCAGTCCACTCTTCCAGATGGACACATGTAGCCTGCAACAAAAACACAACACTCACCTCATACATGTCCTGCTGAATCAGTTGCACAAGTAGTGGTTAATGAACACACCCCTCCCATGGTGCACAGGGCCATTGATCAATTCAGTGAAAGTTTAGATCTTCCATCACAACGAAGCCAACCATCCTGGTTGGTTGAGGGAGAAATGAACTTGGGCATTGATTTAGAATTCCCAAAACAACAAGATACCTATACTTTTCCATCACCACCACCAAAAATTGACTTTTCTCAAGTTGTGCATTACTATGCTCCTTCTTGCAATTCAGATTTACAAGGAAATGAAGATGTACCACATGGCTCACAGGTAGTAGAGGAGTTCATTGGCACACAATTAGATGGGACACAAGAAAGACAAACAGTTCTGCACATCAGCAAGTTCCTCAAGTTTCCTGTGAACACTGTCCGTCAAATGAAATCTGAAGTAGGTGCAATTCAGATCAGTAGACAGTCTCAATTGTTGACAACAGATGAATACATGAGGCTGTTAATAGAGCAAGAGAAAAGGAAGAAAGAGGTCAAGGAGATAAAAGCAAGTAAGGGACAACAAAATGAGGAGAAAAGGGTAGGAAGAATTGTGGCAGCGGAGTTGAAGGAGAATGCCAGAACTAAGGACATACTGTGAAAAGAAAAAGAGTAGCAGAAATTACAACAAAAAAAGGATAGAGATGCGAAAAAGGAGCAAGAGAGGATTCGTAAGGAACAAGACCGAAAGGAAAAAGAGATTGAGGAGGCACAAAGGACTTTACAAAGAGAGAGGTGGTTAAGGAACACTTCTAATCCATTGTCTCAAAGTAATGGAGTCTGCTGTGATATTCTCAACATTAATTTCCCTCAATTCTCCACAACAATGAATTATTCAAGCCTCTCCCAATCTGACTTTAGGGGTTGTCAATATCCATATCAATTTGGCACTCGGGATGTACATATGTGTTCACCACCGCCCCCAACACATGTCACTTGCACCCAATTTACCACTCCAAGTCCCACTCATGTATGCAACAATCCCCATCGACTGGAAGGGGACGAGAACATGGCAATTGGCACCCCAACCAGCCAAGATCTTTTTCACAACACCAGCAGCTAGATTACAAATGCTAGTTTCATAGACTTTAGAAGTATTGATATTTACAAATGCACCGAAATTATGGACAATTGTAATTTTTTGATAAGTACAGATTGACCATTTGTTTTGTGAAGTAATCTCATCAGATTTGAAAAAGTGTTGTATGTAATTTGCAATGTGTGTTATTGTTTTGATTTGCAATGCATGCTTCTTCGTTGATAGTTTAAATATATGAAAATTACAGATGCATCGTTATTGTTTTGATTTGCAATGTGTCACTGTTTTCATTTCAAATATTTGCTTCTTCATTGACATTTTATCATTTTCTATTCCTTTTCCAATTATTTTTCCACATGGGAGGTCGAAATTTGTCTAGGACTTTAAAAAACACAAAAAAGACCCGTTGACCGATGTGTAGGCACCTCGGGTGCCACTTCCTGGGTGGCTCGGCGTCTGAAGTTGATAGCCTTTCCACGTCAACTTCTCTCAGTCCGCCACACTAAGAAACCACTACATCGCATTTATCACTCGTCACCACTTCCTATTCCTATCAACTGTTGTGTTAAATTGTTGTCACCTCTCCTAAGCTCCTCGCCACCCCACAATTTTATTCCAACCAGCCTATACATATACATATATGTATGAATATACATATACATATACATATACGTATATACATACACATATATATATAGATATGTATATACATATCTATATACATATACATATGTATATGCATATACATATCTACATACATATACATATGTATATGCATATACATATCTACATACATATACATATGCATATGCATACACATACTTATACATATACATATACATATACATATACATATGTATATACCTATACATATACATATACGTATGTATATACATATCTATATACATATACATATGTATATGTATGTATATGTATACACATATACATACATATTTTTTGAGCCAACCTGCATTGAATGCTCCATAGTGCCTCGCTCTTGTCGCAAAATTTTCAGCCTTTCATTCTAGCAAGTTGTCATTCTTTCTTCACTTGCAAGCCACTACCTATTCAGTTCATCATCTGCAACGTTAAAACCTTTACCACAACTTGCGATGCTCGGAGACCGGTTCATATTTGGGTAGAAGCCGATTAGGAGATAGGTACACACTAGTTACTGAACGTTACCAGCGGCTCCACTTTCGTCATGCAAGCAACGAACGAGTTCCTCGCCGCCATGAACAGGTTCCATACACATATACATATGTATATATATATATATATATATATGCATACATACACATACATATACATATACATACATATGCATACATACACATACATATGCATACACAGATATATGCATACATACACATACATATACATATGTATATGTATATGCATACATATACATATCTATATACATATACATATGTATACACATATACATAGACATAGACATAGACATATACATATTAGTATACAATTAAGTCGTGCAACTATTCTATCTTTTTCAGGTGCCATTGATGAATTTGGGGGTGTTTAACTTTTCATAGGTGATGCTTCATCTTCAATTGAATGTAAATGAATGTATATATATTATTCTGTTGTGATTCAATTCATTCATGGAAATGAATGCATGTAAGCAATGTTGCAATTTTTCATTTCAGTAACAAACAATATAGTTGGTTGTTTTGATGCCATTCATAAATCTAGGGTTGTGCTCTTTTTTCATAGGTTTTGCATGTAAGCAATTCTATATACATATGCAAATATATATACATATATGTATATGTAAATATATACATGTATACACAAATATACATAAATGCATACATATAAATATCTATACATATACACATACACATACACATAAACACATACACATACACATACACATACACATACACATACATTGTATGTTATTTTCATGCCATAGATAAATTTGGGGTTCTCTTTTTCATAGGTTGTGCATGTAAGCAAATCCATATACATACACATACACATCCACATCCACATCCACACATGTATATACATAAAACATAGACATACAAATATACATATAGGTTTTGCTTCATCAATTCAATCAACTAAGCAATATAGACATGTTTTAGGGAGACTTGATTTCATGAACGCTCATTTGATGGCAACCTATGTTGCACGGGTCCACAACTCCATTCGAATTGTGAAGTGTTGCATAGGTAACCATGACAAGCCTTCACAAAACCAAGTCCCCTAAGCCATTCAAATACAAAGCTACAATAGTTGCATGATTCAATTGATGCACCCTAACCTATTAAAAAGATAACACCCCCAAATGAACCAAAGCACCTACAAAATAGAACACACTTGCACTTAATCAAAGGCACCTAAAATTGATATAATTGTTGCAGGCCTGATTTGGTGAAGGATAACCTATGCAAAAGAGAACCCCCCAAAAATAATTGAATAGTAGAGCTTCATGTTCAAACCATGAAAAGAATTGTAAATTTCAACCATACAAATATTAAACATAATTTGTAGTGTCAAAGTATGTGCAATTGTTACACGATGTAATGGTTTAGGGAGACTTGATTTTATGAACGCTTGTTTGATGGCAACCTATGTTGCATGGGTCCACAACTCCATTCGAATTATGAAGTGCTGCATAGGTAACCATGACAAGCCTTCACAAAACCAAGTCCCCTAAGTCATTCAAATACAAAGTTATGGTAATCTATGTGAAGTGCTATATAGGCAACCATGAAAGGCCTTGGGAAAACCAGGTCCCCTAAATACATGTTGTAAGAAAGCTTTAGTGCTCAATATTGATCTATGGTAATACATGTGAATACTTGAAGGTTTTCATGGCTATTTGAATTGGGAATTAATTGAATCTAATTGATGGTTGTTTGGTGAATCTGATTGATTGTAACCATTAATTATTCAGTTGATTAGTTTGGTGTATTGTTTGCAATTGTTTCTATTATTTTGTATTTAATAATGGGTGCCTTATAGCTTGTAATAATGGAAGCAGATGGGATTTCAGAGTTCACCACTACTACGTCTACACCGTACTTGGCGAGATGGGACAGATTGGTGCTAATATGTGTTGTAAGTTTCATGATTGATTAGACAGGCGGATGCATTTGCTTGTTGCTTTGGTTATGCTACGATGGGAAACATGGTTGTAATGGGTTTGACAGTCGCTCAAAGATGGGTGAGATGGGTTTGAATTGTGTTGAATTGGCACCTTGTTTACGTTGTGTAGTTGTGATTAATGTGAAAGTGACGCCTGCATTGGTGCAACGGTTGGGTTTACCAGTTTACAGGGAAGGGTGCATGTGTTAATGTTTGGGGTGTTTAAATTCCATGTTGAAATGGTACTTGCTATATGTCAGATACAAGTTGGATACACTTCATCATGTTTGGTTGCCTCTGTGTACTTGTTTTGTTTTGAAATGAATGTTATTAAGTGTGAATTTTAAATCTAATTTATGTTTGATGTCATCGTGCCTATTAATGGATGAATTATTTGTTAAGTTGTGGAGGACCGGTGTATAGGTGCACATCTTATAAAGTTGAGGACACCCCCAAATTAATCAATGGCACATACAAAAGATACAATTGTTGGAGGTCTGAATTTATGAAGCATACACATAGACATAGACATATACATACACATACACATACACATACACATACACATAAGTGAATTAAACACAACTATAAAGAAGTATAGGAAGGGGAAATGAGTGATAAATGTGACGCAGTGGAGTGTTAGGGTGGCTGACTGAGAGAAGTAGACGTGGCAAGGTTGTCCACTTAAGGCCTCTTCACACATCTATACACACACACATTTACATATAGACATTCACATTCACACATACACATTTACATATACAAATACATAGACACAAACATAGACATACACATACACATACACATACACATACACATACACATACGCATATGCATACACATACACATACACATACACATACACATACACATACATTGCCATCATTGTGAAGAAAAAATGAGAAGTTGCTAGAATGAAAGGCTGTAAAGTTGACAAGTGTGCAAGGCATCATGAGCATTGGATGCAGGTTGGCTCGAAAAATATGCAGGATGTCGTGAAAGTAGTATATGTATATGTATATGTATATACACATATACATATACATTATTATATAGACATATTCAGATACATATATGTATGTATATACATATACATAAACATAAATATATGTATATGTATATGAATATGTCTATACATATGCATATATATATATATAAGTAAGATGCAAAGACCTTAAGCATATACAAGTTGGATACAATTCATCATGTTTGGCTACCAAAATGTAATTGTTTTGTTTTAAAATAATTACAATTATGTGTGCATTTAATATTCGATATACATATACATATGTTTATGTATATGTCTATGCATAGTCTATACATATGCATATACATATATATAAACGAGTAAACGTGCATTTAATATATATATGTCTATGCATAGTCTATACATATGCATATACATATATATAAACGAGTAAACGTGCATTTAATATATATATGTCTATGTAAAGGTACAATATATGCATGACTGATTTGATTAAGTAGAACCTAAAAAGAATAGAACACCCCCATATATTTCCAAGACACAAAAATAAGGTACGATAATTGGATGACTGATATGATGGAAAATAACCTATGCAAAAGATAACACCCCCAAAATAACCATGGCACCTAAGAAAAGATAGAAACATTTGCATTACAAATTTATTGAAGTAGTACATATTCATTTTATGTATATGGGTTTTTTTTTTAAAAATATTATTGGTCCACGTGGCCTGCCATGTGGACTGTGTGATTTTGGGTGCGTATGTATCAGCTCCTCTCCCCTACGTAATCAAGCAGATCCTATGAAAAAAACAAGACCCCCAAATTTTTGTAATGCAAACAAAAAAAGCTTCAATAATTGCATGTCTGAATTGATGAATCCTAATAATTGGGAAACATAACACCCCCAATTTAGTGAATGTCACCTAAAGAAAATAGCAATAATGAATGAATGAAGCAACATGTATGAAAAACCTAAACCCCCAGTTTTATTAATGGCACGTATAAATGGTACTCAACAACATTAATTGAAACATGAACATTAACCCATGACTGTAATGGTTGTAATGAAGAACAATATAAAGCTTACAAATGGAAAAAAATAAGAGTATAACAATTATCACATATGTATATGACTGAATTGATGGAGCATAACCCAAAATAAATAACACCAAACATATTTATCTATGGCACATAAACAACATCAATTTATTAAGTGACTAAAAAGATGAAGCAAAACCTAAAAAAAGATTAACCCACATTTTTTTTTGGTTAATGAAACAGAGAACACAACCTAACTCAATGATAATGACCTATGATAATATGATAAGCAGAGTCAATGATAATGCAAAACCTATGAGAAAACAATAAGGAGAGTGAATGATAATGCATAACTTGTGACAATACGATAAGCAAAGTGAATGATAATGTAGAGCATATGAAACATAAATGCTAAACTATGAGTTTAATTTTTGAAATATAAATAACACCAACATATTTATCTATGGCACATAAACAACATAAATTTTTTAAGTGATTGAAAAGATGAAGCAAAACCTAAAAAAAGATTAACCCACATGATTTGTTTTGGTTAATGAAACAGAGAACACAACTTAACTCAATGATAATGCAAAACGTATGAGAATACGATAAGCAAGGTGAATGATAATGTAGAACCTATGAGATTATGATAAGAAGAGTCAATGATAATACAGAACGCATGAGAATACGATAATCAGAGTGAATGATAATGTAGAACCTATGAGAAAATGATAAGCAAAGTGAATGATAGTGCAGAGCCTGTGAGATTATGATAAGCAGATTCAACGATAATGCAAAACATATGAGAATACGATAAGCAAAGTGAATGATAAGCATAGTGAATGATAATGCAAAACCTATGATATTATGATAAGTAGAGTCAATGATAATGCATAGCCTATGAGAATACGATATGCAAATTCAATGACAATGCAAAACCTATGAGAATAGGATAACTAGAGTCAATGATAATGGAGAACCTATGAGAAAGAATAGGATAAGCAGAGTATATGATAATGCAAAACCTATGAAACAAAAATGGTAAAACTATGACTGTAAAATTTGCAAAATAAACCATAGGGAAACATAAATGCTAAACTATGCGTGCTATATTTTCAAAATAAACCCTACTGAAAGAGAAATGCCAAAATATGAGTGTAATATTTGCAATATAAACCCTACAAAGCAAAACCTATATAAAGATAAATGCAACTTCATCTATGGCATGGAAACAACAACATTATTATTACTGAAAGAAGAAAACAACCCCATAAATTTTAATGGCAGGGAAACAACCAACTGCATTATTATCTATTATATAAATAGAGAGATGCTTGAACAAAAGATTAATTTCCAAAGATTTAGTGTGTTTATGAACACAAATAGGACAGTGTTCATAAACACTAAACTTCAACAAATAAATGAAATCTGCAACACCAAAAAACCAATAAAACAAACCAAAATTGCAAACCAAACTCAAACAACCGAATAATGGTGAGCCTTAGTGAGCAAGCTCACCTGGGTCGAACACGCGACGAACTTGTTCGTTGCTTGTGGTGACCTTCATGGCGGCGAGGAACCCGTTTGTTGCTTGCATGGCAGAAATGGAGCCATTGATAATGTTCGGTAACTGGCGTCTACCCATCTCCATATCGGCTTATATCCAAACATGATATGTTCTCTGAGCATCGCAGGTTGTGGTGAGACAGTGAAGGTTGCAAATGACGAAACAAGCAGGTATTGGCATGCAAGTGAAGAAGGAATGTTTACTTGCTAGAATTAAAGGCTGAAAACATGGCGAGAAGAGCGAGGCACTGGGAGCATTCAATGCAGTTAAGCTCAAAATAAACGTGGGGTGGCGTGGAGCTTAAGAGAGGTGAGAACAATTAAACCAGATAGTCGATAGGAATAGGAAGTGGCGGCGAGTGATAAATGTGATGTAGTGGATTCTTAGGGTGGTGGACTAGGAGAAGTTGGCATCAAGGTTGTCACCTTCGGACGCCGAGCCATGCAGGTAGTGGCACCTGAGGTGCTTGTGTATTGGTCGACGGGTCTTTTTTGCGTTTTTTTACAGTCGTGGACAAATTTCAACCTTCCACGTGGCAAAATATTAAAAAAAATAAAAAATAAAAAATTATTGTTAATTATTTGTTTTTGCATAATGGGTGTTTTTTTTAAATGTTATTGGTCCACGTGGCCTGCCAATAGGACCGTGCTATTTTGGGTGTGTACTTATCGACTCCTCTCCCCTATTTGTTCCTTTATTTACCCCTCTTGGAAGGAACACTTGCACCTCTTACATCATTCAACTAGTGAGGAAGCATACAAATGAGAGGAAGGATCCAATTCACCAAACTTATTCAACAAAAAAGAAGACCAAGGGCTTATGCTTCAATTGTGACAAGAAATTAAATAAAGGCCATCAATGCTCCAGGGAGCACTAGATGCAAAAAATAAAGGATTCAAATTTGTAGATACAAGAATGACCACTGTTATATTAGCTGATCATTTCTCATCACATCATATATGTTCGAATTAAGAGGCTTTTTGAAGAAACAAAGTTGCAGTATTGATTGTAACATAACTTCATTGATAATAAGTTAGAAAAATATCTTATTTGATTTTTTTACCTTGCACTAGAGTTCCAAGTTATCATAATCAATGTTGGTATAGTCCATTATTCAAGTAAATATTATACCATTAAGTTCGAGATAGGTGATTACAGGTTAGAGAGTGTCATGTTTTCCATTCCCATGGGTTGTACCAATATCGCACTTGATGTTCTACGACTTACTCCACTAAAGATTATTGAGATGAATTTCAAGACATTTTCCTTAGGGTCCAATCAATAGATTGAATAATACAACTTTTAGGATTGTAAGCAAAAATCCCACAAATAATTAGCTCTCAATAAATGACAAAGTTATTGAAAAGAATTTTTTTTTGTTGATAAGTTTGAATCTCTAATCCAATGGTTTAACATTAAAGCTTTATTATCAATGTATGAAACCAATTGGTGAGATCCAAAGCTTAGACTACTACAATGTAGAAATTTGAAATTTGTATGTAAGTATGAAAGTAAGTCTTCTCAATCTTAGAATTACCATGAAGAGATTTAACGGATTTAAATAAAGAACAATATTATTGCATCACATAGCATATGATT
Source organism: Sequoiadendron giganteum (assembly GCA_007115665.2). Lineage (NCBI taxonomy): Eukaryota > Viridiplantae > Streptophyta > Pinopsida > Cupressales > Cupressaceae > Sequoiadendron > Sequoiadendron giganteum. The sequence goes on from CM021104.1 coordinate 576,742,872, forward strand.
TATGTGGAGAAATATTTGTGAAAAAGAGCTCCACCAAGAAGAGAGGCCAATAATGTAGACTTTGAAATCAAGACTGCAATACAATCATACTTTCATTCTCACCTTTTCGTCCAATCTGATAGCACCTGTATACTTGTGAACAATCTGAACAACTTTATCCCATTCCTACAACCTCTTCAACCTACTTATTCCATTCCTCTCTTTATCTACCTTTACCACTATCCAAGGCACCACTTAATAAACTTATTGAAACACAAGAGAAGCAAAAACCATCAAAGATGGTGCCCAAAATGCCTCTTCCCATTCCTAACATCCCCAACCTTTGGATTGCTTCCTAGAATGTGAAAGTTCATCACAAATGCATCCCAAAATTATTTTTCCTCACTCTCCCAAGCACCAAACTAAGGGAATGCCAAAAAGATAAGTTTAAAACTCAAGAGCCATCCACTCTTTCCCAAGCACTCCACTTGTAGGTGGAACTTTAATTAATTAATTTTTATCTCCAAAAGTCATCTTTATCACTGTTGATGGACCCATCCTTCCTAATGAGCATACTACAAAAAATATATGAGATTAAATATTACAAATTAATTTTCAACAACACCTTGAATTCTTAGACATTATTTCCAATAATGTCAGAAACATGTAAAATAGTATAAGATTTACAAGGTAGATGGTACCTATGTCATATCATTCTCCCACTTGACATAATACATTGTAAACATGTCTATATGAATAATGAATAAGGTAGAAACATCCATTAACCAACCATGTACCATCTTATTTTTCAACATGCTATCATGATCTAATAAGATATTAATTGTCACTTACATATGCACCAATCTATACATGAACACAAGCACCAAATTAAAATGGTAATGAATGGATCTAAAAGGTTACCTCACTCATACCAATTGGAATAGAAACCACAACAAGTTGCTAGCTCATCCAATCTATCCATACCCCAAACCAAGGTATACAATCCAACATAGGTAGAACTCCATAACATTATATCAACTCAAAATCAACAAAAAAGTCCTTATATATCCACCATTTTGCAAAAATAAATCTCCAAGGTAACAACACAAATAGACATGTGACAAAAACCCTCTAAATAGTCTTAACACTAGAATAAAGTGTAACTAGTCTAAAAGAGGCTACCCCCTCATATAGAACTCATATACATTCTAAAACTCCCACTACATGAGTAATGTCAAATATAAAAACTAGATCAAGGCATTAACATGTCCACCTATATCACTCACATAGAGGATGTGGTTAATTCCTCTATCACATAGTGTCAAAGAAACATATAATGATATAAAAATGTGTCACTATAAAACATCTCTCATTAAAAATCTCCAAAAACTCTCTTAGGTCCTCCATACCAATAAACAAAGAGATCAATGAGTTACTATATTAAATTTCTAAAAATACAATGAAGTACAAACAATATTTTACCCCATATAAACCTCAAATCCATAGACATAAGAACATTTGGGAAGAAGAAAATATACCAGGGAGGATAAAACATGCAAATCAACCCATGTCCTTGTACCAACACTAACATGTGCCAAGTTGTGTAGAGTAAGATCTCCTTCAACACTCCCAATCTAAAAGTATATCAACATCTAACCATTCAAATCAAAATGAAAACATGGGAGAAATATATGTAAACCTCTCAAACTAAAGGTAGATAAAACAAACCAATCATTCCCACAACAAAGGTTATATGCCCAAAGCGACAAACCACTTTTGTGAATATCCATATAATTCCTCATTACTACTACCATATATTAAGACCAAAGAACAAGAACAATATAAATCCATTAAACCACACACCTAATTATCGATAGGCCCTCAAAGCCAAAGAATAATGCAAATGAGAATAAGAGATACAAATAAATAATGGACTTGATAATCGGGCAAAAAAAACCTATCAAGTCATTCACCTATCAAGTAGACAAAGAGTGGGATACAAGATTGTCTTATGCATACAACACCAAGCAATAAAATATTTCAATAAAAAGAAACCTTCTTATCATATCCATATCTAGGTGTAGGATCCTTAGTATATGTATTGAAACCTCAAAATGAGTAATCATTCTAACACATAGCTCTAAATACAAGAGATATACACCCTCACCCAATTCTCTCTAGTATACATGAGCATCCAATTGCTCAATCTATGTCAAGTTCAAATACAACCTAAAAAATCATGAAGCTCCAAGAAAATTATCAATAAGTTTAAAACTAAGTAAAACTGCATCTCCTCAAAGGGAGATCATAAAAAACACCTCAACCAAATATTACAAGAGTACTTCATGGAAACAGAGATGTTAACATCTCCAAACAACATGAAGATAACCATCATCTATCAATAGAACCAAAAATATCAATGAACTCTCATTGCACACCAAATGCAAATAATAAGAGATCCTCGTGACACCAAAAACTATTTCAAAATATCATCCATCTAGACTGAGAGAACCACATCACCATTGAAGCTCCAATTAAAAGCGATTTCAAGCTATATATGGAGTTGAGACCCCATAATTGTTTTTATAAAATTCAACTAATTCTTTGCAAAAATTTCCAAATTGTGCACTTTCCTTTGCCTCTATGTTTTCCTAGGTTGTGAAGTTTCAGTTGGAGTTGGAACCTATGAACCAAATTTTGAGGTTCTAAGTTCTTCCAAAACCAAGCTCCCATTATTTTCATAGTGCTTGGTATCCTCTAGCATCCACCTCAATGGTTCCAAATTCAACCCACACCCCATTCCCATGCTTCCTTTTTCCTCTCTCATCCCCAATCCATTGTTTTTGTTCTTAGTTCCTAATTTCATTAAATCCTATTTAATTTCAAAATGCTTCAAGTCACAGCATGGAAAGATCCAAAATTTGACTAAGGGAAAAAATATTCATCAAAATGCTAAGGTTTGTATTATCATAAATTTCACGAGTTTACAAACTTTGTGATGATGTGATGTAGTTTCTTCATGTCACAAAATTTGTGAGTTTATGTAATTTGTGAAAGTGTGAAAGGTTCTTAAGCTCACAAAAAGTTTAAACTTACAATGTAAGAAAATGAAAGAAGTGAAGATAGTTAGGGAATGTTACATGGTTCTCCATGTCATAAAGTTTGCAAGTTCGCAAACTTTATGAAAGTGCAACATAGTTTTCCACTTTACAAAGGATGTGAAAAAAAGAAAGAAATAACTTAAAGAGATAAAGGAGAAAAAAAAGAAGAAAAGTTGTCAAGTTCCAAGTTGCAAAGTTCCTTAACTTTGTAAATATGTGACAAGGTTTGTGTCTAGATTGAAACTTTGAAATTAGAAGAGGGGGGAGTTTATAATGAAGTTTTAAATGAGGATAATGGTGCCAAAGGTTTTAAATATTTCATTAATCTCTTATACGTTGTACCTACCCACATAATACCATGAATGCTACTAGGTCACCCCTACATGATCTAGATCATCCATTTTGGGTGGGGTTTTTCCCAAATTTTAATCCTATGAGATTTGCACATGTCTATTAAATGTCTCAACCACATTGGTCCTCTTCAATTTTAAGAGGTCATATGAGTGTGAAATTTGGTAAATATTATATATACTAATTTATCCTTCTTTAGGGGTTGGTCATCATTATTTCCAGTGGATATATGTAAGTGTCAGATGGATTTTAGGGTTTCAAGTGTTGAACATCTATTTAGAAGAGGATAATAAATCTTTGAAGCACTTGTATGCCAAATTATTGTAATGGGTGTTAGATAGGGTATATCTCCATAATTGTTTATGTTCTTTCAAGAGAATCTATATCACACTTGTTGATATGAATGTTTAATAAAGATTTGATAAATCTAACAATATTTTAAAACATTGCAAGTCTTGTAATGATCATTTATCTCTTATGTGTGGATTTATACAATATATTTTTAGATCATTAAGTATGTTTTGTATTTGATACCTAGCCCTAATGCATTTTATTCTCAAATATCTTCCTTTATTATTTTTTTTTGTTTTCCCCCTCTTGTGAATCGTGACTTTGTAATCCCTTGGATAGGTAACAGTCCAAGAAATAGATGATTTGAACACACATTTTAAAATAAATAAATCTTTCACCATGAGTTAAAACTAGTTCTAGTATATTTGCAATTCATTATTTAACAATTTAAATAAGGGAAATATTGTTTGTGAGCCTTACCAATCTATCATCTTGTTTATAATGTATACTTCCTTTCATCTTGAATTTTATGCAATGATTTCATTATCAACTATATAAGGAGGCACATGGGTATTAGGTTAGTATTTAACCACTTGTAATAGTCTTTGGGGTTTTATTTGCATTGGATACAACTGCTAATTATCATTTTTTTCTTATCTTTCAACACCTTCAATCCTATTTAGGATGCCTCTAAGAACACCCTCCTAGGTTTAATATGAATCTGAAGTGTAGGAGAACTCATCCATTCTTGTTTAATGGCCTTTAACCCTATATGATCTATAGATGAACATTAGTTTTAGCTTCTTGAAGACATTGCTTGGCCTCAAAGGTAATATTATGTTCTATGATTTTGGAGCAACATTTTCAAATCCAACAAAATGACATCATTTTTTAGGGAAATTTTTAATTAGTGTATCATCTTGAAGACCTAGGTGATTTGAGAAATATGTAGCCACTAATAGTTCATAATATTATTATGGTTGTAGAAGCCTTATTTAGACAAGTTTAAAAACATTCTCTTCTAAACAAAGAGTGGTGGCTTTGTCTTAGTCAACCTAAAAAGTTTTTAAAAAAATCCATGGATAGAAGTAGATGGCATGAAAGTCAATAAACACATGAGGAATCTAGAACGAATCATTGTAATAGATGGAAACTAGGGAAGATAGTGAATTTTCTAGATTAAATGATCATGATCAAGTAAGTATGTCTAATACAAGTGATGCATTTATAAATTTAAGGCATCATTATTATTATACTTCAGAGGATTCAATAGAAAATTTTCTTAGAACACAAGAATGGATAGATATAGTTATGGCGTGCTAATAAATAATACATTAGTTGGTAGAGGAAGCAAAGACAAGTTTGTGGATACAAACATGAGAGTACATGACATGTCAAATCAAAATATAGGAACACCATGATACAAAAATTCCTAATGAAGACCAATAGATGCATCCTAACACTAAAGAAAGAGAAATAATTATCAATGAGGAATTAGACCTATTGGATCATGCCGGGAGAAGAAGGTAGGAAATACAAGCTAAAATTGACTAATTTTCCTAGTAGGTTCTACTCAATCAATAGGCTCAGGCTCAAACAACTCAATAAAAAATATTACTTTATTATACATTGAAGTACATGCCATTACAAAGTTTGATCCCTTAAAACATCTCTTTGCAAAAACCAATTTGTTAGGATGCTTAGCTAAATGGGCTATGTTGTTAACGAAGTTTGACCTTAACTTTTTTTTGAAAAAGAAATCAAAGGGAAAGAATTGACCAACCATTTAGTTGAAGCTCCTTCACCATTAGTGTTACCAAATCAAGACTCATTCCCTGATGAAAATGTTTTAAAGATAGATGATAATGAAATATGGAAACTATATTTTGACAGTTCTAAGTGTCAAGCTGGCTCTAGTGTTGGGGTTATATTAATACTTCCCTTAGAAAGTCCAATTCACTTATCTTACCATCTAAATTTCTTATGCACAAATAACATTGTAGAGTACGAGGACCTCATTGTTGGATTACGTGTGGCCTTGTCCTTAAATGTTCAACACATCCATATATTTGGCGATTCTCAATTGATCATTAAAAATTAACGGGTCCTATCAAGAAAAACATGATAAGTTATCTCAATATTGAGATCTTACATTAAATATAATGGAATGAGTTACCTCATACACTATTGACAATGTTCTGCAAAAGGATAATCAACATGCAAATGCAATGGCAAGTGTTGCTTCTCTTATATCCCTCGATGATTCTTCCTCGGATTTTAGATCTACCATTCATACGCTTACATCACCATTGATAATTGAAAACATAAAGGAAACATTGGTAGGAAACATTGAACCATCACATGAGTGGTATTCATTAATTTTATACTATTTAAAAGATGGTACTTTTCTTGAGCCAATTAATAAGAACACTAGAGCTCGTAATTAGAAGCTTTCAACCCGTTATATAATCCTAGCCAATGTGTTATATAGGAAACCATTTAATGGTATTCTTCTTCGATGTCTTAAAACTATGAAATCCTCACAGCCCTTGAGGAAGCTCATGCAAGTGCTTGCGGAGGGCATTTTGGAGGTCGATCATTGGTTTAGAAATTAACTCATATTGGGTTCAAGACTATTTTATCATGTTAAAAAGTTTCCTAAATGTCAAAAACACAACAATTTGATTCATGCTCCCGCTAATGAACTTCATGCATAAATTATTTGGCCATTTTCAATGTGGGACTTGGATCTCATTGGGAAGATTTATCCTCCATCATCTTTAGGACATACATTTATAATCATAGCTACAAATTATTTCACGAAGTGGGCAGAGGTAATTCCTCTTCGCTCCACAATGACTGATGTAATTTGTCGCTTTGTCATGGAGAGTATTGTTCACAAGACTTGGTCTTCCTTCAGTTATAATTATAGATAATGGTACACCATTTAAGAATAAAGAAGTGAAAAAGTTCTGGAAAAGTTTCACATTCAACATTGTTTCTCTACACTGTATTATCCACAGTCTAATGGTCAAGCGAAAGCAACAAACAAAATAATTGAGAAAATGTTGCGTAAAATCGTTAGCAAACATAATAAAGATTGGCATACTCAACTTTCTTATGCATTGTGGGCTTATCGCACAAGTGTCTATGTGGCTACAATAAATACACCATACAACCTTGTTTATGGTGTTGATGTTATAATGCCTTAGAGTTAGAAATTCCTTCTTTGCGAATATCTCTTAGTGGCCTTATTGATGATAACACTTATAGAGAACAACGACTACAACAACTTGAAATGCTCGATGAACAGTGCATAAAAGCTCTTGAACATCTTCAAGATTATTCTAAAAGTATGCAACACAAATACAATGATAATGTCATTCATTGTTCATTCAACAAAGGAGACTTGGTGTTATATGAAAATCAACACAATGTAAACGTGACACCAAATGAATAAGGAAATTTTAGCCCGAATTGGTTAGGACCTTATCTCATTGATGAAGACTATGGATCTAGATCATACAAGATTAAATCAATGGATGGTACACCTCTCAAAGAACCTATTAATACTGCACATTTGTGTAGATATTACACTTGTCAATTTTTCTAAATAGTATGTATATTAAAACATGTTGTTATATTAAGTAGATATTCTTTCTATTTTATCTCGCATTGCTTCATTCCTGACACACATTTGTATGTCTTGAATATTTATGAGTAATTCTTCATTTATTGGATTATTACTTCTTTGTGCATACTAGTCAATAATGTGTGTGGTATATTAAATTAGATCATTGCATGCATTTAATTGTGTGGTGTATTAATGGCATCTAGTTTAACATGACAACACTTAATAAAAAATATAGCATCTAAGTAGACATGAGTGTTTAATTAGATCACATCATTTACATATATCAATTAGATCATGGAAGCATTTATTAAATAGTCCCATTTAGATTGTTGAATAGATCATGATGACATCTAACCAAACATATATGAAAATACATAAAATACATGACATAAACAATAAAACATGCTCATATATATACACACATCATGGTCACCACGATGATAAAATATGGCATGTCATAATAAGTACATTATCATTTAAGTAGGCCTATAGCTACCAGACTCCTCGAGACCTGGTGGTGGTGTTTGGCGTGAGACTATAGATTGGGAATAACTCCTAGAGCTACTATGTGCTAGTAAACCCCACAAATCACCTTGGGTTGTAGCCTTAGCTATAAGCATTGTAGTGAGCTCCTATATGAAATGATCTCTCTCTACCTATACCTTGCTAAGCGCATCCTATAGGATAGCCTATGCCTCACTCTTAGTAGGAACTTGAGAAACTCTCAACTCCTCATGAGCATCTCTCAACTCCTCATGAGTGCATCTCAACTCCTCGTGAGAAACCCTCAGCTCCTCGAGTGCACCTCTTAGCTCCTCATGGGTGCCTCTCATATCCTCATAATTCATCCTCCATCACAACATGGGATTGAACACCTTTGCATGGTGCCTTGCATTCAGTGGTCTCCAATACTCGACTTGTGTGGATTGATTTGAGGGAATCTCTAGAACTATATTTGTTATGACTCAACCAACAAAATCAAGTTGGTCATGAGTACAAACTGTAATAAAAAAACATAAAGTACATTAGAACCAAGCATGATATATAAAGATATAAGCACAAATAACTAACTAATAACAGAAAGTAGAAGAAATAAAACATCGTATCACCTAGATCACCAGCTCGCTAATCAAGATCCATGTATGTCACTATGGTGCACATGCATGGACTCCCCTAAGAGGCGAGGGGCATGGTGGGAGTTGCATGGATACTCTCCCCATGCTCGTGGATAGGTGGTCTCCTTAAAGTTGTAGGATGTGCTAATGATGTATGAGGACAAGATCTAGGGCTCTCCTCAAGGGCATATTTGGCCTCCACGTGCTCCTCAAGATAGGTTATGTTGTTGACTATTGGTCCTCCTCCTCATCCTCATCCTCATCATCTCCACTTGTATCTCCATTTTCATTATCATTCTCTCCCTCTGCACAACCCTCTCAATGTCGCGGTGAAGGATTGAGATTGCTTGTAGGATGGTTGGTAGGGGAAACAAGATCTAGATGTGCATTTTCCCACCACCTTTGGTATGTAATTATGAAGCCAACATTTTCCTCATTAGATGTAGGGCACATATCTCACCCCTCATCATCCAAGTCACTCAAAGTGATGTCTACGATGGTGGGACAGGGTATGTCCTATGGTCTAGCACCACTATGAGTGAATCTCAAATATGTAGGTCAAATAATGGGTGCTACCTGAGCATAGTAGAAAGCCATGATAATGTGATCATATTGCCCAACAAAGAATCAATCTCGTTGCATCCTGGTTAGCTGGTATGATAGCCTTTCCCAAGGCTGTAGAGTCCTGTATGGCCTCCAAATGATATCATCATCATCTAACTAGTCGAAGGTGACTCTCCAGTATAGTAGGTCTATGTACTGCCATGACCTCTTAAGGGTGTAATAGAACACTCATGGATGTGTCCATGGTGCCTCCATTCGATATCCTATAAGCCTCATACAAGTGATGTTCTCAAATTCCCACACCTAAAGCAATGTACATATCATAATGTTATGCGCCTCATGATAAACAAAACAACTGATATCATGATACAGGTGAGCTAGCATGCTTTGTCCCTAGGAAAATATCATATGATATTGCTCCATCACTCATATTATGTGTACCAAGCCTCTATTAAAGTGTGTGCCTCATACATTGGGCGACACAACTAAAGCAATGGTGATGATCATAATCCATTGAATAAGTGGCACATTTGTGCCCCACATATAGCAACCATCTCAAGAGAACACAATTTTTTCTCTCATTATCTATGTGACAACTATTGTAATAATACTAATAATCTAGGACCTCTTGGCAGTTCTGTAAATCATTATGGCGTAGGGTCCTACCTCGCACGGGCAACCTGAGTATGCAATATACATCCTCAAGTGTGACTATCATCTCTCCCGTCACAAGATAGAAGGTGGAAGTGTTTGTGTCCCACCACTCTACAAGTGTCATAAGCCTGACATCATGGTATCACATAGGTGGCATAGTGTAAACCCAATATAAACCAATGATGCTTAGGTATCTCTACTTGTGGATTGAGAGTCGTGTGACTTGCTCCTGAAGTAATGAAAATAGACATCCTCCAAGTCGTTCCCACATGTGTGGTGGGGTTTGTCAAAGAAAAGTAGAAAGAATCATCAATAATATATTAAATCGACAAATAACCAATTCTAAGCACTAAAACTTTGAACTTGGTCAGAGGCACCTTTGTTGGAAAAGGGTTCCAATGCAAGACTAGGTCACCCATGTTGGATAGGTGCACCCTCAGAGGTCAAGGGCACCAAAAATGGACAAGGGCACTACAATTTTCTAAAAACCCTAAAAAATAGCATAAAATAATAAATGAACTTAAAGGGAAAGTGAAAATGTCACTCACCTCCAATGCCACCGTGCCTTGTGCAACATTCTCTCATAGAACCTCGAGCCTCAAGGGTCGGTATGCTTGTCGCTACAAAAATTTTGCTCCTAGGGTGAATGGTAAGGCTCTCTAAACTTTCTAAACACCCTTGGAAACCTTGTCCCCTTAAAATGGCCCCTAATTTTAATATGCCAGGGTTGACAATTTATTATTTGAATTTCAAATCTAAAATGTCAGCTATTGAGATTTAATTTGTGGGAAATTAGATTAATTGTGTATAAATACCTATTCATTTCATCATTTGAAAGGAAGAATATCGATACAATTACATTCTACCAAAATACATTTGAATTTGCGAGCTTTCAAGGATAGTTTCAAATCTGATCAAGTCTCATTCAATGATTGGAGTTTGAGGCCAATAGAAGGACAAGATGGAATCTAGGTGTGGAAAGTGCTCTTGGAAATTTTATACAACCTAATGACTTGTTTTCAAAGTGTTCTCATCTTCGATTTTGAGATTACTTGCAACCAAAAGTGAGGTATCATTATGTTTCATATTTTCCTAAGGGTATTTGAATTTATCTTGGGTTGATCTTGTCATTATCATTTGGGAATCCTTCTCTAACACACTTGAGTAGGATTTTATGCATTTTAGCTCATTACAGTCTTAGAAAAACTTAAGGTTAGGAGCACACACATTTTATCAATCAGTCCATTGGCTATTTTTGGAGGTAGAAATACTGAAACAGGGTTTGACTAAGGCAAACTCCTATATAGCCACCCCCATATTTTTTCTAGATTTATGCGAGTTCATATCTAAAGGAGATCATAGAGCGAGGAAACACAAGGCCAATAGAGAGCTACATAATTTCTTTTCAGATCTAAGATAAGTCAACCCAGACAAGGGCAGCCTTGGAGGCCTTCACCAAGAAAATTAGGCTCAAAATTATATACTAGGTGCACAGTACTCTGCTCTTTCCAGATCTGATCTTGAAATTTGATTTTATAGTTTCGTTGTTACAAAAAAATTGTATTTTTAGATTAGGTTTCATAGTCAAATTAGGTCAATAAATTTAAATTAATTTCAGTCAATTTCCAAGGCATTAAAGGATTAGATCCAAGGTTGATTGAATCACCTTCAAGATTGGAATCCAATCTAATCTCCTTGTTGATTTGCATCCTAATGTTCTTTGAAAAAGGATTGATGTTAGTGGTCTAAGCATTAGAACTAGGATCCCTTTTTCAACAAAACAACTACAAATGATAAGATGTTATATAATAATTTAAGATTGATGTAAGTGGGATTTATCATGAGATATGACAATCCAAGCTCAAAAGAGAAGGGATAAATAGCACGATGCCCCTGTATAATCATATACAAGGATTATAGATCAACTAAAAATAAGATATGGCAATGTAAGATCAAGACATGTATACTTTGTGAAGAAATATATCACAACAAGATTTTGTAAGATAGTGGACATAAGTTATAGAAAGATAGGATCATCATAATGAATTCTCTAAAACATAGCAAGGTATAATATCACAAGGTCAAGAGAACAATGTCAAATCAATAAGAAGACATGGAAAGATAGCAATATGAGATCATGAGGCCAAATGTAGGATTAATGTAGTAAAAATATAATAATGGACAATCAATAAAAAAGTACTCTAGGAAGAAATACATATCAGCGATAATCACAGGGGAGAATCTTATATCCCAAAGAATATGGTAGTGCAATTTCATAGTCAAAATGTGATCATCTTATATGATAGTCTGGTAACCTTGTGTAATTACCAATATTATGAGCCATGTTGATAGATATAATCATGAAGGTGAATGTGACAAACAAGATGCCCCCAAATGGAAAAATAACATAGTAAAGATCATTAATGAACATGGGGAAGGCATGGTTCCCCTAATATAATGATAAAGCAACGAAGGATTAAATACTAAGATTTGAAATGAAAGTATGGTAATGTAAGATCATAAAGTGATCAAACAATAAATGTGTATAGAACATGTCATAAATGCTTTAGAATCAATGAATATCAAATCATGCGGTCCAAAAAAACTAATCAATCGTATGATAAGAGATGAAATCATAGGAAAATGGTTGTGATGTATTTCATATGCCATGTATCTTCATGCATAATGCATAACATTGTTTATAAGATTGATTTAGTTCTTTTGTATGTTTCTAGTTCATATGTATGTATGTGTGGGTGTAAAATGTATCATGACAAATAATATCACATGTTATTTATGCTAATCAATGAATTATGATGATGTAATGGAACTCTAACAATATGAGTCAATTAATGGTCCAAAAGAGACTCCCTACTCAACATTGCAACACATAAATGAATGTGAATCCTTAGTAGGATATATAATAGGTGTAATGTGGGATTCCTTTCCTATTTTTTTTTAGTCTCTCATCCATCATGTAATATGATAGCATGTACCTTATTGTTGTTTAGCTTCTCAAGGTTCGACAATCTATTCATATCCTTATTCATGCTTGTCTAGTCATGTTCCTCTATATCCAATATTTTTCATTAGTTGTGTCCATGACCATAGATTTTTTTGAATGATTTCTTAAGAGGTGAAGATGATTTAGGAGATGTATTTCTTTCTGAATCACTTTCACACGTGCATGTCTCTCTAGAGTCTTGGTACATTTTAGGTATCTTCATAGATATAAGGATCCATATGGGTAGGTGCGAGAAGTTGGGTCCACTCTTTGGCAAAAAAATGGAAGTATTTTTTCCTGAAAATCAAAGTTTGTCATAGTTGGAAAAAATTTGAATCACTTACACATAGAATCTTAAGAAAGTCCAGTAATATGAAATGTAGGATTTTGAGTCTAGTTTTCAAATATGTAATTTATTCCAATACCTAAATGATACAAATTAATTTTGTATAGGCTTGTACAAAAACCATTTTTTTTAAGTTGTTTTTTAGGACCATAATATGCATGTGTATAACCAACATAATTTGACCTAAATAAAATTATTTTTCTAATTAATTTTGGGGAAATATGTGTATTATAGTGAAGTTTGATGGGGATTTTTTATTAAAAAATTCCAAATATTTTTGTATTAATTTTGTATTGGTTAGATAATTGGTGTTTTTGAAAATTGATCATGTATGCCCAACATAATTTAAGCTAAACTAATCATTAAAAAAGAAAAAATCATTTTTTAAAGAAATATATATATATATATAAAGTTATTAAAAATACTAAAACCTAACATCTCAAGTTTATGGACCAATTTACTTATAAATTAATTAAAAAATAGAAAAACAAGTCAAATCATTAAAAAATTATATATTTAAAAACTAAACATTGTCATCAAAATGGGTTTTAATTTCATAAAAAAATTTAAATAAAAGTCGTTAGCCATTGTGGTAAAGTTGGTATTTTCTCTTGTTGTTAACATGGACTTGCACTTGCAGTTCCAAGGCTAAGGGTCGAGTTATCATGCCTTTACCGAGCCTAAAACCAAAGGAAAAGCATGGTTTGTGATTTTAAACTTTTAGGAACGGGAACCTAGTTGCTAGGAAAAAATGAGCTTGCAATCATTTTTTTAAATAAACACTTTTAAGAAATGGGCACCTATTTAGGTCGGGATCCTAAACCATAATGGATACTTGTGTTTTTCGGCTCGGTTACCCAATACTAAATAGGTACCCATTCCTATCAGGAAATTTTCTTTGCCCAACACTTCCCCTATATGTGGACCCAAGTTCTTGCTTTTACTCATATATAAACATGAAATATAAAATGCTTTAGGATCCACATAATATTAGGTGTAAAATAAACCATATTTGTTGTTGTTTTGATCAAAAGATATATCATGAGGAAGCAAATATAAATCCCCACTATCATCTTTAAGTATAGAAAAATATTCAATAAGATAGCTAGCTAGAGAATTAAAAAAGGAATAAAATATGAAATATTTACCAAACCAACACAGGTTTCAATCCTTTAGATATAAACTAAATCCATTAATCAAGATAGCATCATCATTGATAAGTTTATAATTAGAAAGAAATAATTTTTTGACAAATAATGAAGTATTTATAGAGCCATTATAATCATCATTCAAAAGATCCATATCATCATTATATAAAAGAAATGAGGTTCATCAATGTGATCCTCTAATAAAACAACATTATTGATCCATAAGTGATCATGTGTAGTAATGAGAATAGCAATAGAGTCATCACAAAGGTCATAGTCATCATGTACAAAGTTCAAAAACACATCAAAATTATTTAGATTTAGGTTATTGTCACACCCTGTGTTGTGTTATTGGTTTACTTTACCTTCACGAGTAAATAGGATGGTAAATGCAATCATGAGTTTGATATGCTTGCTAAAAGAATGGAATACTGAAATAGGTATTAAGGTATTATTGCCTTGGAAGAGTGATTATGTTTATATTGATGATGAACATGCATTGCTATATGAATATGCTTAAGTTTTATGATGTGTATGGATTTATTATGAACGTCTAACTACCATTGCTAATGTGTTGAGTTGGTTGCAGGGACAGGTTCAATCCTCCAGGTGGAGGGGAGGTATCACTCAAGAGAAGTGATCAGTTGGATAACCCTAAATGAAACCTATCTAAGCTTACACACACACTCACAATAGAATGGTTGAGTCAAGTTATTGTGTTGGGAAATGGTAAGTCATCCTTAGTATAAAGTGTTAGCATTAGTAAGGGTCATGATTACTATTGAATGCATGCTTGGATGATTTTTACATATTTGGAACTTATGAGTCCTTCCTTATATTACTATGCTTGATTGGTGAGTGAAATATATGTTGAATGTATATATATATATGTATGCGAATATATGTCGACAATAGACCATACACATGGAGTAACATGTGCATGAGAGTACTTAGGTATACTTACCTATGTGAACTTATAAATGGGTTGCTTATGAGTACGGAGTTACCAAAAGGACAAAGAGACATGAACGTATATATGTATATATGTATTGCATGAATATACGCCTATCGATAGAATAAGCAAGTATATGTGAATGATTGTTTAATCAAATATGTATTGGAAGTGTCTGCATATATGCATATAAATATGCAAATGTCAATACACATGTATATGTCAACATGATGAGTGACTATACAAGTCTACTAATATATGTATAAGTATGCATATGTGTATATAAGTTATTCAATATGGTATTATTGTGAATATATCACTTAGACGTAATTGTTCGATTATCAAATGAATTATTGCTTTATTGCTTTGAATGATATGCATATATGACTGGATATATATATACATATACACACATGAGCATTAATGCTTATATAGAGGAGTGTGTATACATATATATATAATAATATTATTATTATGTGAATGTTTACTCGTTTGTATTCATTTGTATATTGAATGTATACATACTTGATTGACATGGGATAGGTATATATACATATACATATATATATGTGATATAGGTTAACGTTATTTATTGATATATATATATATATGATGCTTTGAGGGTGATTTAGATATATGAACATAGGTCGACTTATATCTATGAACATAGGTTGATTTGTTTATGAGATAAGCAAAGTATCTAAAGGCCGAATTATACATATGTTGACATTGGATAAAGATCAAACTATATGGAAAATCTTTGCACAAGTATGAAGCGCGATTCATAGTGGATAAGGCTTTATTAAAGATAAAGACTGAATACTTTACCTGCAGCGCATAAATCTAGTCCAAATCATGTTATAGAGTTGACACATAAGTAAGTAGTTATGCATATGACAAATAACCTGGCGCATGAGTTAAGGGTGAAGGTGCAACTTATAGGAATAATATTTCAAAGTCTTTAAATGGTGAGTATTGTGAATGTAAGACCAAGCCAAAGGTTGTGGGTATGGCTAAGTCAAATTCCTTTATAGAAGTAGCAACATAATACTAATATGTGAAGAATATTTGGCACATAGCTTAAAGCCATTCCAACATGTAGTAGTGACTACGTGAGAATATAATAAAGGGTGTTTTGATATGTGGAAGGTGGCAAGTGTTTCCAACGTGCCATGTGAATAAACATGTTTGTTGTGTAAAGTACTTCAAACGTGCATGAGAAAAGGATAATGAAACAACTAAGTACATGCTTAGTCTAAAGCACTTATTGAACGCTATTTTTTGAGAGCGACTCATCTCACCTTTTTTGCTCAAGTGAACTATGACCAAGTCGATAATGCTTGAGTGTCACATGTAAACAAAAGACTATTTCAAAGAGAATAATTGCACCAAGGAGATAGGAAGTTAGTTGCATACTTGGCACCAAATTGTCATCTTTTAAGCTTGTGCACTTTTGAATTGGGCTTTGTTATTGTCAATTAGAAGGGTCAGCCAGTAGCATTATTTGTTGAGTTTATGTTTAGTTTGCTGCCACCTTTTAGCAAGGAATAATGAGTTGACTTGCATGGAGAGTGATGTCAGTGTACATGTCTTTTCTATAGGCTGTGAAATCTTCTTTTTGTTGTATAAATAGAGAGGCTTATACTCTCATTTGGGAACACACAAATCTACATTATTTTGCAATTGCATTCTATTGTATTTTGTGAGAAGCTATATTTCGTGAGAGTTTTATTTGTCAGAGCATGTCATCAACTTGTGAGAGAATTCATAGTGAAGTATTGCTTGGAGAGAGCTAAGTGAAGGTAGGAAGTTGTTGGAAGGTTGTGCGTCAAGTCAGTCAATTGAATTAAGTGTACTATAGGCATGAGGATCTAATCTTCTCTTATTTGTCTTTATTTATGAAAGAATGAGATTTGTATGCTTTGATTGGTACTACTTGAGAATACTTGCATTAAAGAATCATAGCATTTGTATTGGAAAGGAAAAAGAAGTTGTTTTATGCTTTTCTATGAAAGTGCTTGCAATTACTCTATAATAGGAGGGTTTGTTTGTCACAAGTATAAATATACTAGATATTATTAAACAAAAATAGCTTAAGGGTTATTCATAATGTGAAACATATCAATGTCATGAAGTGAATTGACACTATTGGCTTATGATGTTAGGAAACCTTAGGAAAGATAAGGTTTAACTATACATCAACAGTTTGGAAGAATGATAGGACGAGTCATTACTTTTCTATACTAGTATGATCACTTGATTTGCTTAAGTACTGGATAAAACCCTAGGTTGGGAGTAACCTATTGAGGTTGAGAAGTATATTAAATCCTAGGGTAAGATTAACCTATTAGGTTGGAATTTATTTACTTGATTACTCATCGATACCTATAGGTTGGGAATAACTTATTTGGTTGGGTTGTATATTTGGTCTTGATTGGAACATATAGGATTAGATTAACCTATATAATCAGACTAGTCATTGGTTGATGAATTTATCCTAAGAATTAGGGTATACTGAGGTTGAGACTCACCTATGTGATTAAGTAAATCACTAGAGATATTATATGTATGGAAACGTAGGTGGGATTACCTATTGAGTTACAATTGCTACTTGATTAGATGCATTACACTCTTAATATGAGGTTAAAGTATTGACAAGAGTAGACTCTTTGTTTAAAACCTTTTAATTAAGGAGAACACACTCTTGAATGGAATCATCTATTGATATGGTGATTCATCGATTGAGGTCATTCGTTGATGTGGCTATTCTCTTGGTGAGAACCACTAATTAATGTGATATATTATTGAATGGAGTCAGTTATTTATGTATATTTAATCTATGATTGGATTAAGCTTATGTAGCTATACTTTGGACTATAAAGTTAAACCTAGGGCTAGGTTGTCCGTTGAAGGGAATAGCTTGTTAGAATTTTTACGTAAAGTTAATGTGTAAACTAGAAAAGCTCATATGTTATACCTGGGATATGAATGTCCATTGAAGGGGTAATTTATGCTTAGGCTTAATTGGTAGAGATATCATTCTATATTGGGAAAAAGGGGGAATAGGTTATTTCTGGGGTTAAAGATTACCCATTGGAGGAAATTACCTAAGCATAGTATATGAATGGTCATAATCCAAACTGAGCTATGGTAGTGTATGTGAATAGGAGGACTGTCACTCAAAGTACTGGGTGAGAATACTTATGCCAAAGTAGTGTAAGTTGCCATTGTTTACACTGTCATTTCACTGTGTCCATTTATGCATTCTAGTTCAAGATTTTCATATTCATAGGGAAGAAAAACGTATGATTAGGTTCTGGTTTGTAGGACACAACACTAAGCTCAGATAGGTTATTGTTATGAGGTTTACCAACCAATCTCTTCGTCCAAGGGTAGGGCCATCTAGACATATGTGTAAGATGTGCGGGGGACTACATTTAAGTTTGTGGTTGGCGAAAAAGCGCTTGAGTGATGCTTCTTCTCATCAGTTGGCGGTTGAGGTTTGCGGATGTTTGCACTAGTATTGGGGACAACTTGAGTGTTTGCACCCGCGAGAGAGGACATCCAGAATGTATGCGCCAATGCGGTGACATCAGGACCAGTTGTATATCTATTGCCAGATGAAGCTTAGAAGAGCTATGTATGTATCATGTACCCATTTATATGGAAGGATGTAATCTCGAATAACTTGAGTTTACTCAAAATGATATCTATGTTTGGAAAGTTTTATGAAATTAAGTTAGAATGCAATGGAGGTTTGAAATAGTATTATTTCAAATATGCATGTAATTTACATTATGGAAAAAAAAAATTATTGTTGTTATGACATCATGGTTTATTCAGTTGAGGTGAAAACATTGAAATTTTTTTTAGTAGAACACCAGGGTTTTTACAGCTATCATGGCATAGTAACGATGGACCATTACACTTGGCATGCTAGTGTCATGGATAGGTATGGTACATGATAGATCATTGCTACAAGAATGATCATCTATGTCACAATGCAAGGGATCATCACGAAATGAATGAACAAAGGAACTAAAGATCTCCAAAAGTATAAAATTTTCATTCATTAACCTTATGAAGGAGGAGAAAGGTAAGATGATAAAATAAAACCTCCATAGAACTGCATCCATATCTAAAGCATATAATTGTATAAATGAATCAAGGACAAATATGTCATGTGTGCTAAAATTAATCCATGCAGATTAGCCAAAAAAATACATTATAAAAGGTGTCATGATCCAATGTAAAGTAAGTGTGTGAAGGTGGGAAAACTAGGTTTGATAATGCAACCCTAAGCCAGATCTAATTTTAATCTACCTAAAACACCTCTTTCATAAACAAAAACTTTTTAAACTTCATAAATAATTTAATCTAATTAAGAATAAACTTATTCTAATATGTGAAAAAAAGAAAATCTAGATGAGATTAAAGTAACTTAGATGAAGAGCAAGTTTTTAACTATGGCAGTGTGTCTTCAAGTGAATCCAAATGCTTTCCCTTCCTCTTCAATCTTTAATTGTTGGTAACAATCTCCAAGGCAAAGTGACGGGGAAAATACACAAGGAATCTTAAGATTAGAAGTGATGATTGCTTGTAGAGACAAAACAGTGGCATGCAAGGATTCTATAAAAATATTCACTAAAGGTTGGAGTCAAATTCTTGACAATGGCTAGTTGGCTGTAAAAATTTGGACCCTTTGGCTAATAAAAGTTAGGTTATTAATAGATGACGAAGTGGTTGGAGGTTAAAGATAAAGTTTCCTATTCAAGATTGGGTTGAACACAAGCTAGAACTAAAGACAACACATGGAATTATGAAAAATTATGCGTGCATAAAAACATAAAGAACTAATTTTCCATTACTTAAAGCACTTATCACTTATCCCAAAATACCAAAGTAAACAAGACTTTAACAATCTAAATTTTGAAAAACAAGACTTTTTATAAAACTGTGATTAAAAGAAGAAAGATTTTGATATTTTGAACCATTCAAATTGTCTATTATCAAAATGACTTAGACCAATTAAATAATTAATATTTTTATGATAAATAAAATTATTTAAAAAATCGTATTTTAACTTAAATATTTTTAAATTTTTAAACTAGAATCTCACAATAAAACAAAAAACCAAAACAAAAAATTTACTATCAATAAAATAAGAAGATTGTTAATATAAAATTAACCTATTTCCTATATTAACAAAGAAAACAAGAGTCTTATAAGTATACCATCTCCTGCAAATTGAAGTCCTACAAAAGCTAAAAACAATCCTTCCATATGAACATGTGTCTTCACCATTAAAGATAAGGCATGATCTCAACGTTGTAGATTACTGGCCTAAAAAGGTACTCCAAATAAATAGTATTCATATCGAAGAGGACAACATCATTGACATTTAATGCTTTGGTAAAGAAAGTGACCTTCATTTAAGTCATTTCAATAAATGCATTCACGTGAAAGGTATCTTGTCGTCTCATTGGAAGGTGTGCATTGACGGGTACAACTTTGGGTTATCTTTAGATAAGAATTGATTATTTTTGTACTAGCATTTCTTTTTATTATTAGTTAATTAATCTTCACAAAAGAGATATAAGGATGATTACATACAACAAATTCTAACAATAATTTTGTGATTAAGGAATCTTTTAGGTGAGTTTAAGATAAGTTTATTTATAGGTGGTCTTAAAGATGTAATTCAAGATGAGATTAAGCTCATTATTCTTTTCGATATAAATCAAACTATGTTGAAAGCTTGTAGAGAAAAGGATACACAATTATTCATCAATAAATAGTCACTTACAATATTCAAGGATCATATCAAACATCTTATCCTCCACAACAAATTAGGTTGACATTTCAACAAATAGGAGAAAAAAAGACCAAGGATTTATGCTTTAGTTGTGACAAGAAATTTTATTGACAACATAAATGTACCCAAACAAAAAAACAAGTTATTCTATATTGAGGTAGTAATAGATGTAAAACTAGCAAACTCAAATTCAAAGAAAGGAGGAGGGTCATTTATAGACTAGCCAACCATTTCTCAAGATGCTCTTTTAAGTGTCACTACAACATATATACTCAAAGTAAAAGGATTCTTGAAGAAATGAAGTCGCGATATTAATTGACACATTACTTTAATCAAAATAAGTTAGCAACACATCTTAATTGCTTCATTTATCTTGAACTAGAATTCCAAGTCATGATAATTGATGTTGGGTATAGCCAATCGTTCAAGTAAACATCATAACCTTAGGTTAGAGATAGGTAATTACAAGTTAGAGACCGCCATGTTTGTCATTCCCATAGATTTTGCCAATATAGTACTTAATGTTCCATGGCTTACTATACTCAAGTCTATTGAGATGAATTTCAAGATGTTTTCATTAGGTTCTAGTAAATGGATTGAATAGTATAAGTTTAAAGATTGTAAGCAAAAATCCCACAAATGATTAGTTCTAATCAAATGAAAAATTTATTAGAAAGTGCCATTCAAAATTTGCAGCACAACTATATTCATTGGAGTTTCAACAACTTATAAGAGCCAATGGATCTTCACATGGTAATTGACAATTAATTAACCTCACATTTTCAAATAGAAATATCCTGTCTTGAAAATTATATTCTGCAATTCCTTTGTCTTTGTCTGTTGTTCATATAAATTTTATTGTATTTGAATTGCTCCTCCTCCGTGAGAAACCTTTACCAAATGTTGATGAGAAAAAGGACACCACTTTTTAGGTTGTAAACTTGTATCTTATTATTTTCCTTGTCTTTATTGTTCAGAGGGGTTTTCCTCATCTTTTTTCACTTGTTCGTGTTAATTCATCATATAATTAAATTATATCATATTTAAGCCCTAAAAACATCTCTTTATATTTATTATCTAAATATATCTTAATCTTATTAGAAAAATATATTTAAATTATATTTAATATTACATATACATTATATATAATATATATTTTATACATAATATATTTTGAATTAAATGTACATTTGTTTGTGTTAATTCATCAATGGTTCTTTCTTTTTTTATGCCCTTGCTCATAGAAAAAACAAGTCATTAATCTTATCTCTAATAATCCCAAATGACCATTTTTACGATGAATTCTAAATTTTATTTTGTGTGCAAAACAAATTCCAACACGGACTTTAATATTACAGGCAAAAACTTCCAAATTTACAGAGGAACATTTCTCAGATCAAACCATCTAGATTGACCAAAAGCAATAATTTTATTACTCAACATCAGATTTCAAGTCATGGCTTTAAACAAAGATTGAATACAAACGGTTACAATGTTAAAATATCTAAAACAAATCATAAACAATGTATACTTTATCATTCTACATATGGCATGAATCACCCCATTATTTACTCATGGATTCCTGCCGAGGTTCAAAATACTTTTGAAATGGATTCTACCCTAAGCAAAACAATTTTTTATTTTGTTTCAAGGCTGCCTTTTTAGTTCTTTTAACCAATTAATTTATACAAAGAAAAAGAGAGCCCTACCTGAGTTGTGCCCTTTCAGTTTCATAAATTCTTTCTTTGACAACATAGAACTCTTGCCCCTTTTCCTCATCTCTGTTAGTGTCCAAAGATAGTTGCAGTGTCACTTTGTCGTCTTTCTCTCTCGAGGCCTTCCCCTTCATATCTGTAAAATTAATTTTTATTTCATTTAAAATTCAAATATATTGATAATATGAGATTCAAGTATGAGGGTTTTATTTGAAGTAGGTCATCAGAGTTTTAAGGGATTTTTCTCTAGAGCTTCAGAATTTATTCTATTCAGTTCCACTATATTTGGGGATCTAGCATTTCTTGTGAAATAGGAAAAAGGACAAAATAAAGTACGAAGTAAGATTTTAAAAAGTACTGAAAATCAATCTTATTACAATTCATTAAGTAATTGAAATAATTTAGGGATTTAAATATTAACAATTTATCATGAACACCTTTGAAGATAGTTTGCCCATTTTTTCCTAATTGTTCGGTCTCTCAAACATGAAATTGTATTGGGGTTCAAAATGCTAGTCACATGGATTGTTCCTAAGTAAGGACTTATATTCTTAATTTCAGAGATGATTTCTATGATGATTTAGGTGATCTTTATAATTCTTAGATTGTGTTTAGATTGTGCAAAGTTGTTCATATATTGACTATAATATAATCATTATTATTATTGACGTTTAATTTTAAATTAATCATATGATTTGAAATTGACCCATATCAACAATGGTATAGAAAATTTATATTTAAACATATCCACCACACAAAATTGGAATTGGAAATCTGATATTGATTAAAATTTAAATACAATGTGAGTAGGAGTATTTGTTATTCATGTCACTAGTACCTCAAATGAACATATAGCAACAACACCAAGATTCAAGTCTGTCATGAACATTTGTCAAGCAAACTTTGAACCATGAATATAGCTAAAAGGTTGCAACGGAACTCTTTGTGATTAATTGGTGTAAAATTTGTGTAATTTTGGTTAAGAACATAAGTTGTGAAAACCAAAGGGCAAATGAATTACAAGGCCAAAAGCACCCACACACATCTCTAGTGAAATCTATGTAAAGCATACACGCTGAAGAATAGGATAATAACCAATGCAAGAAAGTAGCCTAAGTGAGTCATAAGTTATGAAGAATTTATGAGAATTTATCAACACTATATTAAATATTTATCTTTTAAAAAATCTGTGTAAAAAGTGTTGAGATATCATTCTTAAGACACTTATTTTTAGTTGGATTTATAATTCAAGTAGAATAGGCATATCGCGAATGATATCTATTCACATCTTTTACATAGATTTTCTAAAAGATAAGTGTGCTTAAAAAAATAGTTTATTTTATTTGAAGAGTTTTTTAAAATTATGGTTATTTTATTTTATTATATTTAATTTTTTAAGAACTTTTTTTTTATTTGTAAATTTTAATTATTTTGAAAAATCCAATTCATTATTTTGGTATTCTTTTGTTTTGTTTTTACTTTAAAAAATTAATAAATAATATTTGAATACATCTATCTAAAAATGTCTATTTAAGTTATTTTATTTATTTAAGAATTATTTAATTCTCTATAGAACTATTTTACATCATTTGCTTTATTTTTATTCTCAAAACTATTTTTATTTACTTGAGAGTTATTTTATGTACTTAGAAAGTCAATTATTTCACTTTTAAGAATTATTTTATTTATTACAGAATTTTAATTTTTTTTAAATATATGTTGCCTTCTTTAACAGTTTTTGCTAACATATTCACACTAATACATTTCATCCTTGCTGTCACTGTAGTTACACATCTTGACATAATAAATATACTAAGACTAATTTGCATCTAAAAAATTATACATTTCTGAACAATACATGATACTTTTAATCGAAAGGAATATACCTACATTTCTCTCCAATACATGGTATACTGCTTAAATCTATAAAAGATTAAACAAAGACCCACAGTGGCCTTGAGAAATAGATCCCTTTCAAAAGAATGATTGTCAAATAGCTCAATGATAAAGATTGTACAAAGCTAAATTGTGCCAACAAAAATAGATGGCAACAGCTACCTAAAATGTTAAATGTGAAACATGCAAATTAGGCATAATTTTCATTGACAAATTCTCAACTCTATTGTAGTATATATCTCCTAACACATGCAAGGAATTTTAGCTGTAGAAAGTCAATAAGACGCAAGCACCTATTGTAGACTATTTGCATATTTGAATGTCGTTTAGAATATGAACACTCTGCAATGCCATCTACTCCAAAAATAAGGCGATAGGCTTCCAACCTGCCTTTACTAATTCTGCCCACTAAGTAACACATCATAATATGAAAATTCATTGTCTCAGCCAGCTGCCTCTCCAGACTGAACTACTTTCTGATGCCTTCTCTTCCTCTTCCTTGACCTCTTTTTCTCACCTGAGGTTCCTTCAACTTGAAACCCCTGCAGTAAGACAATGCGTATGATATATCACAACATATCTGATTATAAGGAACAATTCGTGAGAAGGTTTTGATTTTAAAAACACCCATAGCTTTAATTCGAAAACTCATCAACCAATTTTGAAAACGGTAATTCCTAAAAACGCAAAACTGAACATCAAATGGGGTGAGCTAAGTGGTAAAAGCAAATCGGATTTCAAAGCAAAGCCCAGGTTCAGAACCCAGGAGACGTGATGGAGTCTTCAAATTGCATAAACTACAACATCAAGCATGCAAAGTTTGGTGTACTCCAACGAATGAAGCCAGGTGCAAAGTCCAGCACAAGGCTGAACCCACAAAGAGAGAATTTACCGAGCCAGAAAAGGAAAAACGAATGCAGCAACGTGCATAGTTTTTATCTTGAAGCAGAACATACTTATCAGCCTTAAAGGAAGGCATTTTGAATTAGATGATGCTAAAATCAACATACAGAAAAGTAGAAACTTGAGTGCGTAACACACAGGGCATGCCAAAAAAACTTCCGAGGATTGTGCTTATCGATGTTGCTGGGCAATAATTGCTTATTAAGGGCAGGTCCCCAATTTATTTTGATTAACGGTATTTAGAAGTTATTTGTGAAGCTGGTGGCCTCATGAATATTTAATTTTTCTGCTTATTTTTAAACAATCATCTTAAATTTGCATTTATAGTATTAATAATAATTTGTGCAATGAAAAATTGGAAAAAAAAATTGAAAGCAAAGATTAAAAAAGAGGGAATGAAATTTGTGGAGCCAAGTGAATTTTTGACAATATGCAATTGCTGCTTATTTTTTTCCCTACCCTTTTTTTCACAGCTTATTTTCAATTCTTAAACAGCAACCGCTCCATTAAAATTGGAAAAGATCCCAAATTAATAATTATTCTTTTTCTCATAATAAAATTTATGCATGGGATCACTAACTGCTTAAAATTAAGCATAAAACACATTTAAGCAGCTGAGGCATGAAGTAAGTGGAACCTTACAAACATGTTTGGCATGGCTATTCTTTAGCCACTGTCACTCAAAACATTATTGAGATTTTATATTCATTGTAAAAGGTACATTTGAAAGGGGGCACTGGTCATAAGTATTGAAGACCATAACTGAATAGAAATTCTTATTGCATTGGCCCTTTTATGTCAAAGGAAGTTCAAAGGCTAAGGTTTCTTGTATCAACAACCAACATTTGTGATTAAACACTGACAGTACAATATGATTTATACACAGAACACTTCTGACAAACAGTAGCATTACAGGCATGTTTCATAGAGCACAAAACATAAATACAAAAAATATGATGGAAAATCTCTTTTACTGGGTTCTTCAGAAGTGCCCGCCGTACCCATGTGGGTCTAGTAGGGATCACGGTCACGGTCGGGTCCTTGAAGGAAGCTAGGGCGCCCAAGTGGTACCTTGGACGTGAGCTTTTAAAAGACCATAAAACATTTTTTTTAAACAAAAAATCCTCCTAATATCATTGCTCACCCTAAAAAGTGTTGAGAAATTAAGTCTCAACTTCCAGCTTGATGTCCTCATTCTTTTGCCTTGGTGAAATTTTGTGCATTTTACTTTGTCTGGTGGAGGCGGAACCGGGATGGAACATGGCATTGTTCCGTTTGCCTTGTTCCGGTTTCCAATCTCGTTCCGGCGCCGGCTCCGCTTCCCGCAATCTGTTTTTGCGACTTCGTTCTTCCTTGGTGGTGTCAGAGGCGGAACCAATTTTGGAACTTAACTGTGTCAGTTTGTAAGGTTCCCGTTTTTGTTTCCATTCCAGCTCTGTATCCATTTCCTGCTTTTGCGATCTGGTCTTCCTTGCGGTTTGGTTTTTCCTTGGGATGGTTTCCTCCGCTTCGGTACGGTTCGGGTTTGTTGTTTCTTGCAATTGTCGGAGGCGAAACCGGAATGTTTCTTGAACCTGATTTTTTTGGTAAAGTCCTGTTTCCGTTTCCGATTCCGATCCGACTCCGACTCCGACTCCGGTCCTGTCTTCTAGTTTGACTTCGCATTGTCTTCCTCCGGGCTGAACTGTCTCGGGCTTGCTCTTCCTTGTAGTTGGCGGAGGCGAAACCGAAATGGTTCCTGAACCTATGTTTTTCGGTGGAGTCTTGTTTTGTCTCCCGTTCCGATTCCGGCTCCGGCAGTGTGGGAAAGACTTGGAAGTCTTGGACGTGCTCAGTGTCTGTGACCGTTTTGGTCATTCTGTCAGTTGCGATAGGCAATGGGTTTTGGACATGTGGCACCTATTTGAATGGTGATTGGACGGAAACCTAAATAGTTATTGTGGCAATTGCATGGTCATTTTCAAGGTGGCGAACTGAACCCATTTTGGGTGTTGGCATTGAATGCAAAGGTGGCTCGATGCAGGGAAATCTGTCAGGCGTGATTTCAGGATGGACTTCATTGTTGTGTAGGACTCTTTTGAGTCAGCTACATATGTTGGTGAGAGATGTCTTTTTCTCATAAGTTGTAGAACAGGTTGAAGTTGCAAGTTGAAGAGCTGAAGAAGAAGAAGAAGGTGAGTTCTTGAAGAGAGGTGGTTCGAACTGTATGTTGAGAAAACATTGTAACAGTGGATCTGAAACTCTGTGGACGATTGTGAGCAGAACAGAGAAGTCTGGAAATTGTATGTAATCGATTCATTACTATAATACAATAGACTTGACTTTGTGTGGTGGGTTTTTTACCTGAAAAGGTTTTCCCACGTAAAATACTGTGTCATTTGTGTTTTGCTCATTCTCTGTTATCTCATTTCAATGGTTGTATGCATCTCAAATAGTTTTAGAAACTATTAGAATCAGTTTATGCTTCACTCCTCTGTTGTATTGATGTTAAGGAAAAGTATTCCGCACTGTTGGGTCATTAGATCCAGCCCTTTTTCCCTTCAAAAAGTGGGTTTTAACAAGTTTGCAATTCATTTAACAAACACAAAATGTTAAAAACGGCATTTTTTTCTCCAAGCTGCCATTGCTAAGTTATTAAGGTTGGTTCATTTTTTTTAAGGTGATGGCTACAAGGGAGGAGAACCTACACCAACAGATTAAAAATAGCTACACAAAGAAGATCTAACCATCAAAGGTGAGTAAATTTTTTTTTTTCAAGTTTTCAATCATTTTTTTGAAAATTTGTCAAGTTTTTTTTAAGTTGTGTTTGGTAAGTTTTGAATAATTTTTTGAACTTTTTATGCATAATAAGGAGGTTATAATGCTGATTTTATTTTTTGTTGTAGTGTTGTTAATTTGTAATGTTTTATTTTAGGTTCATAGAGAATGGCTAGTAGTTCTAGTTTAGTTGCCCCAAATGTAGAAGGTTCATTTAAATTTGATGCATTGTCACCTATTTGGTGACATATGACAATGACTCAACAGCCTCTTGGTGGTGGGGGTTATCTTTGGCATTGTAGCCAATGTGGAAAAGAGTATAAGAGCTCATACTTTCGAGTGAAAGCTTACTTTTGCGCTATTCCTTTACCAAATAAAAAAAGGGTTGTCGAAACAACAAATATTGACTTACATTAAAGAACAAGATGCCGATGTGGCAACTAATAGATCAAAGGTTCTTGCACATCCTCTTGCCAAGAAAAGTCTGCACAAACCTCCTAGTGGCTTATCACAACCAGTTAGCCCACATCCTTTCATGCCAGCCACAATTTTTTGGAAAAGAGAATGTTTTGGTTTCTCGAAAAAGAGGCCCATTGGAGAAGGCCTTAAAAAACGAAGTGAGGGAGATTACAAATCAGAGCATTGTTCGTTGCATTTATAGCAACAGGATTCCATTCAACCTTGTTAGATCACCTTATTGGCAAGATATGGTGACGGCCCTTTCCAATACACCTTCTAATTATGTTAGTCTTGGGTATGAAAAGGTGTGAACCACCTTATTAGCAAAGGAGAAAGCTTCGGTAGAGGCATCATTGAAAGTAATCAAGGATACATGGCCCAAAACAAGTGTGTCCATTTCAGATGTATGGAAAGATTGCAAAAATAGGCCACTGATCAATGTTATAGCAGTGTCCCATAAAGGGGTGATGTTGTTGAAGGTAGTGGATTGTGAGGGGCAAGTAAAAGATGCAAGTTTCATTGCAAATATCCTCATAGAATCCATTGAGATGATGAGCTCTGAAAAATGTTGTCCAAATCATAATAGACAATGCTAAAAATTATAGGGCAGTTGGGTCTATAGTGGAGGGTACATATAGTCACATTTTTTGGACACCATGTACAGTCCACTCACTCAATTTGTTATTGCAAAAGATTGACACACAAGTTTACTGGGTCAAAAAAATCTACATGGAGGGCAAGGAGATCCAAATGTTTGTGACTATTCATCATGTTACAAGGCATCTTCAAGACCTTCTCTAAGTTGGAGTTGTTCAAAGTAATATAAAAAAAAAAATTAATATGTTTTTTTAATTTTTTATTTATTTTTATTGTTGATATGCGACATGTATTTTTTATACCATGTTAGTTTGCCAAAACTCAATTTGCATATGACACAATCATCTTAAGACGACTTGTGAAGGTGTGAGAGGCCTTGAGTTTTATGGTCATCAACAGCTTGTGGAGAGTATGGAGGCAGTCAAGCATAGAAAGAGCCCCAAAAGTAAAAGCATTGATTCTAGATGATGAGTGGTGCTTGCATGGAATATGTTTTGAATTTCATTGAGCCCATCATCAGCATGATTAGGTATTCTGATACGGATTGCCCATGTTTGGGTGAAATTTATGATGGCATGGACTCCATGGTGGAGAAAATAAGAATAATAACAAAAGCCAAGGAACATGACCCAACAGAAACTAAGACAACCTTTTACAATGTCTGGATTTAAAAGCAATTATATCTACATTCAAGGCTCTTATACACTGAAATTTATAAAGATACTTTCATTAGACAAATAAAAAAGAGCATTCAAATAATTTTCTTTAAGAAATTCCACTAACAATCAAAATTACATGTGGCGTCATATTCTAAACACAACACTGCAAAGAGTAATGGAAAAACATTTGAATGTCTCTTTTAGAAGCACATATGAATGGATTTTCAAACAAATGATAAAGATGAATCCTAATCTAAGGAGAAAAGAAAGCTTACTTGATCATGTTTAGTTGAAGGATTGACAACTTTTGTTTTCTTCTTCTTGCAAGATAATGGATTTGGGCCCTGTGCATTAAAATGGTATTAATCTTGTTAGCAATTATGCACATGAGAAGTGGTACCAAACAAATTTAAAAATATCTTTTTCCCAACGCACATTAATGCATTAGGTTTAATCATTGTAATTGGTTGTATTGTCACTATTCTATTCAATGCATGAATGAGAAATGTTCTGCTACCAATTTTCTTTTCTTGTTAATTCTGAGCGGCATTCTATGATGATAGCAAGGGGTGGAGTGTAATGGCATGAGTGTGTTAATAAAAACTCTTATCTTTCATCTTAAATTTGACAGCCATTTACATATCAAAATATTAATATTTAATAATAAACATAATATTTCCAGAATGAGCAGCACATAAAATTTATGTCTCCAAGCATATAGTAAATAAAATAGTTTCAAAGTAAAATAAAATAACTTCTAAGTAATTAAAATAGTTCCAAATTGATATCTCTTGGCAATTTTTTGGATAGATATATTTAAGATATCTATACTAGTTAATTATGCATTGTAGTGCATTGTAGGCCTAAGTGTGTATTGATTATTTTTTGTTTTTGTATAGTTTGATTAACAAATGTGCATCAACAAATAACCTTCTTAGGTCAACCAGCCATTCAATACTAAGTTGGAAGTCAGGGTGAGGGTGTTGTTGCAACAGGTACTTATTGTAACCAAGCATTGCATTGTGCTCTATACTACCTTGTTGAGTAAAGCTACTGTTCTCTATATTATTTGTGCTGCATTTAGGGCATTTGATTATCTTTCTGAAATTAGCATAGCATTTTGACGTAAACTATCATCATTACCAAATCTTTGAGCACTATCAACTAGCCATGTACATATATTTATTACTTGCCAATATACAGACAATTGCAAAGTTTCCTGCAAAGTGCAGTCTGTATCCTCAATTTACATAAAAGTGTCATTAACAGTATATCATATATATGTATTTTGCATGTTTGCATATCAATATCAATACTATCAATGTGATACTCTATCTACATCCATGAAACTTTGCATGTTAGAGAGGCCTAGGACTTGGCATATTTCATAGAGAATTAACCATTGCAGAACAAATGAAAATGGATAAGGCCCACAATTCTTTCACAAGTGAGCTTAGAAACTGCCATCAGAAATTGATTCTTACCAAGCGGTAAGGAGCTCGAGGGTATATATGAGATCTTATGCACATGGTCTCATGCAACGTGTGGAATTGCCCAAAAAAGGCTTTAATACATTGCAAAGAATAGTAATGACAGTTCAATAGCACATATAAAGAGGGCCAGACATGGGAAGTTTTTGATGGTGTGGGGAGGATATACACATTGCAAAGTCTAATCTTCACATGCCCCACAGATTGCATCGCCTGCAAACATTCTGTAAATGATTATCTTTTCATATTTTGACACACACTACATCTGGTCGGATAGGATGAGCTCAACTAGTGAAATGTGCCTTGAAGCACAACCCTACATTCAAACTTCCAACATGATGAGTTGTTTAAAATGAGTAAAGTTACCACATTCAACAGTGAAGGCTGGGTGCACAGATCCCTAGTAGACAAGACTGGGTGCACTGTACCTCAGTAGACAAGGCCAGGTACGAGTCCTGGGTGACTTTAATGGAGTTACCTCTCAGTCACAGCAATTAAGCCGAAGGTTGTCATATATCCCACCTCCTATCTCCTATTTTCTTCTATGGCATGTCCTCTTTTATTCTTTTTTTTTTCCTCTTCTCTCTTATTTCTTCTTTTCTTTAATCCCGCATGTTAGTTACCATATGGCTATCTTATTATGTTTATAGAGATGTTTATTCAAGGAAGGATGCCTAGCAATAAATTATATTTATAACAGGAGGTTGCCCACTCAAATTGGGGCGAATATCAACATTGTTCTGCACTTTCCATTGATCAAGAAGGTTCCCTAGAAAAGTTGCCTTTGAAAAAGAGGAAATGACAACATCAAAAAAGAAAAAATACACACAACAATAATGAAGGACTTACAATCTCAATTACTTCAATTAATGGGATAAAGTCCATAGCAGCAAAATCTTTTGGGAAAAAAATCAGCAAACCAAAACTATAATATTTTTTCAAAAAATTGGGTAAAAAATGGCAAAAAAAATCGGGAGAAAACGGATTATCAATAAACATAGAAAAATGTAGAAAAAGAGAGAAAAACCTACTTATTTTTAATTTAAAGGCGTTTTAATAGCATAGAGATATAGAGAGAAGATAAAAATGAGAGCAGAAGTCTAGAGTGGCAGCGCCTAGCCTGGTCGAGGGGCAATGCTCCTCATGGGGGTGTAATGAATAATGTTCCAAAGTAATATAAAATTACTCATAAAAATAATTTTTGGATAAAAATAAAGTAAATAATATAATTAAAATAAAAATCCTTAAATAATTTTAAAATAAAATAAAACAATTTTTTTTGCAAAGATGTATATAATTCTGTATTAAGTTTTATTTTACAAAAAAATATTTAATAGTTATTTTATTTTTATGTATATTGTTTATTTTATTTATTTGTGAAGAACTATTTTTATTTATTAAGAACTATTTGTTCATTTCAGTATTATAATATTGTTTTATTTTAATTTAAAATTATTAAAATATTTAATTTATTTTACAATAAAATTTTGTTTGGTAATAAAATTTATTTTGATTTATAATGTTATAATAATTTTAATTTTTTAAAATATATAATTAATATTAATTAAAAAAATATAATGTATCTTAATTTATAGATATTAATAAATATTTTAAATTGTTAATATATGAGTTTAAAATTACTGTCATATCGGGATGTTTTTGAGGCTCTCGGCTCGCTGAGGATGCTCCCGCGCCAGCCTTGACTGCGCGGACTTCCTCCTGGGTGCCCGCGGCCAGCAACAAGTCGGGGCCTGTGTGCCTTTGCTGCTGCGTACAGGGGTGAAGAAGGGGTGTGGGTTGTGCGGGGTGTGGGAAAGTAAGCTGTGCAGGGTGTGGGTGGTGGAAACTATGGGGGTTTGGTGGAGATGGGGTTGGTGCTCGGGGTTGGGGTATGGTTGGGGCTTCTAAAAGCCTGGTGTTTGCTGGGCCAAAGCCATCTCAGCCTTTTTCGGCTGCCATGCATGCACAAAAAATGGACTTGTCTTTTGTGGGCGAGAGCTCGAAGCTCAAGAAAGTGAACGGGTGCTTGCCGCGTGTTGTGACCTATTTCACACATCGCCCCATCGCAAATGGGGACCCCCAAGTTTGGTTCCGCCTTCCGCGCAACGTCTCTGAGAGTCTTGAATTTGGATAAATTTTGAGAATTAAGTCCGGCTAAGTCGAGATTTTGAACCCGTTTGTGTGCCTTAACGTCATAGAAGTGCTTAGAACACCGGGTAGACGAAGATCGCCATTGCTTTCAGTCGTTTCTGACACTTCCTATTTTTTAGGGATTCTGCTTTTTTGCTTTTTGATTTTTTGATTTTTGGCATTTTTAGGCCATTCTAGAGTTCCTATTTTTTAGGGATGCTTTTTGCTTTTTCTATTTTTGGAAAGTTTCTATTTTGGGAAAAAGTTTCTATTTTTGGATCCCACAGAGCAAAAAATCAACACGTCTCCAGAAATCGAGAAAATCCAGGTAAAGTGAAAAAGTTTGAAAAATGGTGAAAATTTTGGGAAAATGCTTAAGTCTGAGAATGGCGCCATCAAGAAAGAAGATGGCATGGAAACCTCAAAGTCCGCCCAGCAAGATAGGAAGTGGCTAAGGCATGATGAAGTCCGCCATAGGCAAGGTGGTCTCCGAAATCCACCATGGCATGAAAGTTGCCAAGTCCGCCCTTGGCATGAGGAAGCAAAAGTCCGCCCAAGATTGTTTGGAGAGAGATGGATGGCACAAGACAAGGCAAGTCCACCTTTGGCACAAGAAGGTCAAAGTCCGCCCAAGAAAGTCAAATGGCATGAGGGTCTCAAAGTCCGCCCAGCAAGATAGGAAGTGGCTAAGGCATGATGAAGTCCGCCATATGGAAAGTGGCATGGAGAAGCTAAAGTCCGCCATGGCATGAAAGGTTCAAAGTCCGCCCCTAGAGAAAGATGGCATGAAACTTGTGAAGTCCGCCCAGCCTAAAGGAAAATGGCATGAGGCACATGAAGTCCGCCCCAAGAAGTGTGGAGAAGGTAAAACATGAAGGGGTGTGCTCCAAGGTGTTTGGAAAGGGGTGAAATTGCAAGGTAATTCGTTGGAAATTGAGTTAAATGATTAAAACAAGTGGAATTTGCCATTGGACAGGGCACAAATAAAATTCGCCATGGCAAGGAAAGTCTAAGACCAATGGATAATAAAAATACGCCATAGGCAAGAGATTATAAGAGATTCGTCCAAACTTTGGAAGGAAAATTATTCTAAGGCATGAAAAACGGAGAGTTATCTAGAAGAAGAAGAGGTTTTGGCCGGCATAAAAACCACGCCTCAGCACAACGGAATGAAATTCTTTGGCACAAAATGAAGAGTGTTTGGCAGAGCAAGCATGAAGTCCGCCCCTCTCAGCTTGGAAAATTCCTAAGGCACTAGTAAAAAAAATGGCAAAGTGGCAAAGATCTCCAAGTTCGCCCAACCCAGAAGATGAATCGTTTGGCTAAATAAAAATGTCCAAAGAGGTCAGAACTCCGCCTAGAAAGTTGAAATTTGGCAGATGAGCTATTGAGCATATTTTGGCTAGGCAGACAATTTGAAAAGAGATATTTTGCCTCGGACAAAAGAAATTAGCCATGTATCAAAGTTAAACGGGTTGGAATTTAATATTTTAATATTTTTAATTATTTCCCTGACACTTAGGGAATTTTAATTAAAAATTCAAAATCCGGAGATTATTTGGAAGATTAAACTAGTCTGCCTTAGATAAATTTAAACTTTGCCATGTTCGGAAGATTTAAAATACATTGGAAAATTAAATTTGGACAATTAATTTAATATCTTTTCCAAACTTAGACAATTTTCTTTGAGAAAATTCGAAAATCTCAAGCAGAGATGAAAATTAGAAACTTGCCTCGATAACTGAAAGTGAAATTAGAAATTTGCCAATCTGAGAAGAAAACGTTTCTAAAAATTGGAAGAAAATCAAAGGAAAGAAAACAATGCCTTGAAGAAAATCGCACTTCTCAGCCATAAAATGAGTTTCAGCAACTCATTTCTTCACAATTCCGGCTGTGAAGTAGCTATCTCTCTCGAATCTTCAGGAAATCATTCGCGAAGGAGAAATTTGTGAGAATAACATCGTTGTGAGAATCGAGATAGCATTTTCTTATTGACAAGCGTGATTTTTGAGAAGTAATTTATTTCTTTGCTGAAGTCGTACTTCCAGCATATTGGCGCACTTCTTCTGGCAGATTTTCTGAATTTTTAAATTCATTTGCAGCCACAACACGATCTTCGAGGTTTGGAAGTTAGTTTACAATGTATTTGCACTGTGTTTCTATCTTCTACTTCATTTCCGGCACGAATTTCATTCATGATGGGCGAATTTAATTACTTTCAGCCTGCTTTTTGACAGAAATTTTTAATTTAATAAGGCTGAAAGTGCGACTTGTCCAAGCTTCACCCCGAAACTCGTCAAATTTAAATAATCTTGTATTAATGTTAAGTATTTTGTGCTTGCAGGTTGCCGATCGATCAAGGAGAAATATCCAGGCAAGCACAGATGAAGTTTGCAAGTAAAGGATCGCAGCCAGAGACCAGAATAAAGTCTAAATGGAAAAATGTCTCAGACACTGATCTTGGCCACATCGATTTCGTGGAATTTAAAAAGAGGATATATGGACACAACGGACCCTTACCGACGCCTGCCGCTAGAAGGATGGTGAGAAACGGCATATTTCAAACCAGAGTTGGCGGACTCTTCAGGACTCGCCGCGGACTCGGCGGACTCGCGAGTCCGTGGCTGAGCCGAGTCGACTCGCCACGGACTCGGGAGTCGAGTCCAAACGAGTCCCGACCCAGGACTCTCGTCCGCGGCTGGGGCGTCAAACTGGGTTAAAACCCATACATTTTTTTAATTTTTTGTTATTTCTAACTTGAAGATTGGTGTTTTCAAGGTCTGCAAATTGGTTTTAGCTTGAAAGAAGGCAGGAGGAGGAGCTAAAAAGATCAAAATAGAGCCAGGTAAGTGATCTAACATTTCTTTTTTTTTGTTTTTTTGCTTTCAAAATTTAAAAAAATCAAGAAAAATAAGGGGATATGCTGCCAAATTTTTTTTCTATTTTCCTTAATAGCCATTATAGCCTAATTCCTATTATTTCTAGCTTGGTTTTGCATTCTTTTTTTTTGCAAATAAATGAAACTTTGAATCACATTTTTTTGCTGATTTTTTTGCAAACCCTTGCTGATTTTTTTTTTTCCACGTTGAACTTGAAACAGCAATGTCGTCTTCAAATCCAAAGGGAATGAGAAAAGACCCTGCATGGAAGTATGGAATACCAGGAATCAAAAAAGGTGAAGTGACATGTACTGAATGTCAAAAATGGATGACAGGAGGAATAAACAGGTTAAAATACCACCTTGCAAGGATACCTGGGCAAAATGTGGAGGGATGCCCTAAAACTACTCCTGAGATTATTAGAGAGATAAAGGCCCTTCTTGCTGACTATGAGCTAAAAAAAGATGAAAGACAAAAAACAAAGAATGCCCTAGCATCAATGATGAGTGGATCCCCTTCTACACCAACTATGCCTCATGGTGCTACTGCTGCAAGTCCAAGTGTTCGTGCTCCACATTCATCTTTTGGTGAGAGTCCTGAGGGTTCCTATTCTACTGCTAGTGCTGGCCACGGTCCTTCATCAGGACCAAATTATTTTATTCCACGTAATGTTCCAGGAGCACAACCTTCACTTGAAGGTACCGGTTGGAATAAGGAAAAGCATCATGAAGCTAGGATGGCTGCTGCAAACTTTTGGTACTACAATAATCTACCTTTCAATGTTGCAAGCAGCCCATATTGGGAAGGTCTAGTGAACGCCCTTACAGTTGCAGGAAAGGGGTTTAAGACCCCATCAGCTAAAGATTTGAGTGGGCCATTGCTAGAGGAATCCGTAAAGAATACACGGCTTGTAATTGATGAGCAAAAAAAATTTTGGCAAAGAAAAGGTTGCAGCATTTTATCTGATGGGTGGACAGATGGACGGAATAGAACTCTCTTGAACTTTTTAGTGGCCTCAAATGGTGGATTGGTGTTCCTAAAATCAATAGATGCCTCCCATGAAGTTAAAAATGCTGAGACTTTATGCAGTCTATTGGATGGGGTGGTCCAGGAGGTTGGAGTTGATAATGTTGTCCAAATTATCACGGACAACGCAGCTGCATATGTAGCTGCAGGTAGGCTACTTATGGAGAGGTATCCCACAATTGCATGGTCTCCATGTGCTGCACATTGCTTGGACCTATTGTTAGAGGATATTGGGAAGATTTCATGGGTCAAAAGAGTGGTTGAAGATGCAAAAAGTGTTACAAAATTTATCTACAACCATACTTGGGTGCTTTCTTTGATGAGGAAATTCACAAATGGCAAGGACCTTGTGCGACCTGGAGTGACACGATTTGCTAGCCACTTCCTCAAATTGCAAAGCATTCTTGGTGCCATTGGTCATCTCAAGCAAATGTTTGTGTCCGATGCTTGGAAGGAGTCCTCATTTTCCAGTAGAGCTGAAGGAGAGAGGATTGTTACCATAGTTTTTGATGAGACATTCATCAAAAATGGAGAGGAGCTGATGGGGGTAAGTAGCAATCACACAAAAAAAATTATACATGATAATCTATTTGCTGTTTTTTATTTTTTGAGGGGTTAATTTTGTTATAATTTAACATTTGTTTTCATTTTTTTAGGTGACAGAGCCTTTGGTGAGGGTTCTTCGTATGGTGGATGGAGATGGCATGCCAATGGGTTTCATCTATGAGGCCATGGATAGGGCCAAAGAGGCCATATCACATTACTATGGCGGCAACAAAAAAAATATGAAATCATATGGCGCATCATTGATCGGAGATGGACAAACCAACTCCACCAGCCGATTCATGCCTTTGCCTACTTCTTGAATCCGAAGTTCTACTTCTCGGACTCATTTAAGGCGGATGAGGAGGTCATGGACGGTGTTGTCACTTGCATTGATAGGATGGTGCCTGATAGTGAGCTGAGAAATAAGGTGCTTGATGAGTTGGAGGTGAGATTTGTTACATCTTATTTATGAATTTGCAATGTTGAGCCTTGACTATCTATGAATTTTCTATATTTGATTTACTTTTTCTTTTATCTATTCAAGGTCTACAAGGGTGCAGAGGGGAGACTCTTTTCCTCCCAACAAGCAATTGAAAGGAGAGGAAAACAACAACCAGGTAAAAATTGAAATTAGAAACTTGATTCTTACATATAGATTTTTACTTTATTCTTATTTCTTAATACTTATATTTTTTAAACATGTTTTTGTAGATCTATGGTGGGAGAACTATGGTGCTAGCACACCAAATCTTCAAAAGCTAGCCATACGTGTCTTGTCGCAGCCATGCAGTGCTTCTGGGTGTGAACGCAATTGGAGTTTATTTGAAAACATTCACACAAAGAAAAGAAACAGGTTGACTCAGCAGCGCCTAAATGATTTAGTTTTTGTTCGGTACAACCTTCGCCTTCGAACTAGGAAGGTGGAGGGTGTTTCACACGAGTCCATCGACTTGGATGACATTGATCCATATGGTGAATGGACTATTAATGAACAAAATGATGAGGCTGATGTCTTACTTACTGATGAGGATATTGCTGAATTAGAGAGAGCAGCAGCAGAAGAAGAAGAAGCAGCAAGATTGGATGCCATGGAGGACAACGAAGACACATTTGAATATCATTTTTCCCCTGCTCGATCTCCTAGTCCTCGTTTGCATACTACAACACGGGCACCTTCTAGTTCTAGGCCTCCAAAATTGAGTACCATTGGGAGGGGAAAGAGGAAGATGTAGATTATATGTGGTTGTTAATGTTTTCCTCTTTTTGACATGATTATATCTAAACATTTATAAACTTATGATGTTATACATTGAAAGTGAAACTATGAGTATTTGATGACTATGAATGATTAAATTTCAATTATTGAGTGTTTGATGATCATATGACATGTGTAATCTTTGAATTATGAGTGTTTGATAATCAAATTAAGCTCTTATATTCTCTAAATGCATTAATTTGTTCTTGTTTTTTTGTAAAACTACGGTTTTTTTTTTTGCCGAGTCCTTGCCGAGTCTTTTCCCGAGTCCGTCCCGAGTCCCGAGTCCGAGTCATATTTTTGGGCTGCCGAGTCCGCGGCGAGTCCGAGTTTTCCAACTATGTTTCAAACTGCCGGATTCCCGCCTGCGCTGTGCTGCGCTGAACTGATGGTGGAGTGTGCACTTCACTATGATGCTAAGTCAAGGCGGATTGTGGCGCCTGATGGGAGAGTATTGGCGCATCTGACAGAGT
This sequence comes from Sequoiadendron giganteum, assembly GCA_007115665.2. NCBI lineage: Eukaryota > Viridiplantae > Streptophyta > Pinopsida > Cupressales > Cupressaceae > Sequoiadendron > Sequoiadendron giganteum. Next base: position 576,782,611 of record CM021104.1, read on the forward strand.
TGGCCATTCAGGAAGCCTTCGGCATTCCGGCATATCCTAAAACCGTCTACAAGACTAAGGAAGATGCTCAGAAGTTATATGATGAAAGCCCTGGTCTTTGTGCTGCCAACCTTAACAAATCTTGGCTGGACAAGCCTAGGCCGTCTGTTAAGAAGATGCCCAAGAAGTTGCTGCGCACGGACTTCAAGGAAGACTATGGAGATATTATTATCTTGCTGAACAGAGTGGCAGGCAATCCCTTAGGAGCACCCTTTGAGCCATGGATGTATTACTTCATTGAGGACCTCACAGAAGGTGTCAAGATGTTCAATTGGGCTAGAATGATAAGCAATAATCTTCATCACCAGCTTATCAACCTAGAGAAGACCAAAACGTTTTACATGAGTTCTTACGTCATCTATATGTTGGCTAGAACTTACAGATATGCAGGTTTGATTTGCAAAGGCACAGTTGGCAGTAAGGAGAATGAGCTAAAGCCTTATGACTGTTACCCACAACTTCAGCTGAAGGAGAAGACGCACTTTAGGCGAGCCCACGACGCGTTCTTGATGTACATCACCAGGATACTCCAGGGAGGGACGCATCAGCGGCTGACACATGAGGCCAAAAGCCTAATCGGTAAATACGGGTCTTGGTTTATCCAATATCCAAGATTTACATATATCAGAATTCAAGGATTCACTGGAAGCCCGTACCGTCTGCCCATCTTCCCCACGAATAAGATGATCCTGCTCGAAGTGTTGAGGCAGTTAGAAGAGTTCCAAGGTCTTCAAAGGGTGAAACAGAAGGCGGCAGTTACTTTTCCCTTCTTTATAGGGAACATGCTGGAGTCTTGCCCATCATCACAGGCAGCTGACAGTGCCAGAATCGAGATACAACATTACCCTTTTTCCCCATATCCGGCTAGAAATCACTACGACCCCCATCACCACATCAAGACGGTGGATGGAAGGAGATACAAGCATAGGGTCGAACTGGAGGACTATTGGGCAAATGCTGCGGATGAATTTGAGGTCAGACGGAGGATGTGGTCCAGATTACCTCTCAGCTTGATCAGGGCAACAGAATTTTGTCACGTGCCAGATCAGTTGGAAGAGGATGAGAATCAGACGCAACCGCGCTTCGATGAGAATTCAGCTTTGCCCGCTGTCCAGTGGTCAAAAGCAGAGCATGCTGACTTGAACATCTTGATGAGGCCTGTCATCAAGTTTACTCAGTGGTGGGTTGATCAACGAGTTCAAGAATTAAGGCGCCAGAAGATAACCCTGACCTATGACATGCTAAGCGAGGCAGAGTCTTATTCTTCCAATGCGGGAGCATCACAGGACCTCCCAGTGATAGAGGCCACCACGTCTAGGAAAAGAAAAGAAATAGCTGCAGGCAAGGAGCCGATCCAGAAATAGGCAAAGATGAAACATTCTCAATCGGCCACCTCCAGAAATATTGAGGAGATATTGGCTACCGCCGATGCTTCACTGGCAGATATGAGGGATCCTTCTCCGATTCCTGAAGACAACGCGGAGCTTCAGCCAGATGAGGATGCGCCACCTTCTCCCACAGGCACCGAAATATTGGAGTCGGATGACGACAATGTGGGCACCCACGATGAGGATTTTCAGGAAGGGATGATTTCAGCCCTTAGGGGAATTGTAGACGTTCCTGATAGAGAAGGCGTGCCGGAGGAAGACGGTGTTGAGCAGCTTACGATCCCGGATTGGCTGAAGGAGAGGCTAAAGGTACAAGTGCCGGCAGATGAACCAGAAGAGGATGATACGGCAGACTTTTTAGCCAGACTGTCTCAAACCGTGGCCAAAAAGTCGGCAAAGAAATTCTCCAGCATACAGAGAGACGAGGCCGGCAACAGGACAGTGCAAATCGCCGTGCCTACAGTGGACAAGCCGCAGGAGGATATGGCTCCACATGATTACGCCATCACGACCATTGACTTGGGTCCAACCACTAAGGGCCAAGAAATGGAAGATTTGGACAATTCTGTGTCCGCCATCAAATCAAGGTTGGCAAAGGAGGTAGCCAAAAGGAAGGAGTGCCAATTAGAGATTGAGCGCTTAAGGGAATATATTCAGCACTTGATCAAGCCACTTGATCAGGACACTACGGCAGCTCCTCTACTTCCGGACTCTTCACAGGAGGCCACTAGGGAGATGGAAGAAAACAGGCTCACGGTTCAAGAAGCCAAAGAATGGATAGCCGTCAAGGGGACTGAAGCTGAGACATTTGTGGAGCGGCTAACTTTGGTTTATGACCAGGCCACTGCCTTGCTTTCTAGGCTCGCTTCTTTGGCAGAAGTATGGGATAACCTTCCGGATGTGCAAGATAGGATAATCCCTTGCCTTAGGATTCTGAAAGGAGTTCCTAAGCAAGAATTGGTAGAGGGAGGCGTCATCGCAGCGGGAGCAGCCTATGACTTCCACACTTGGTATTGGGCCTTGACAGCACGAGGTGAAGTCCTGGAGAGGGTCAAGGTTGATGGTGTCAGATTGGAGGAACAGGTCAAGGAAGTTCAGGCCAAAATCCTCAACATAATTGCCGATGTCCTGGATAAAGAGGCGCTGCGAGAGAATGACCTGCAGTTGGAAGTTTTGAAGAAAAGTGTCCAGGAAAATATCTTCGACATCACTGGGCCCATCTTGAGGCAGGACTGGGCCAAATTGGCGAACTTCTTGAGCATCAGAGAGTCCTTTGAGAAGACTGAACCAGAGTGGGAGGAGACCTTCGCCAGATGCGCCGAGAGCATGGATGGGCTTGAATTTAGAATCGGCATGCTTCCGTAGGTTACCATGGACGAGGTTGCCTTGATCGTGTCCAGATTCGGCGAATACACGGCAGCTCGAGAGGATCAGGATGTAGTCCCTTGAAAATAGCTCCGAATGCCAACTCATTGCTGTTCACTGCCAGTTAACTGAGGTCATTTTGGGAAACCCTAATTAGGGTTTCGTTTGTTAAATCTTGACCGTCGGCTCATTTTTAATTTGAGCCATTTATTCAATTTGAGAACTCTATATAAACTCATTGACCCTCATTCGTAATTTGTGAAGTGAGTAATAAAAAAATTGTTGCGACGAAACTATTTCCGTTTATAAAAGCTCTTGTGCATGATTTGCTAAGAACAACTTTTATTTTCAAGTAGTATGCAAGGTTTAATATTTCTCCTTCAACACTTAGATTAGAACTAGAATAGCATTTCATTTATACATTGGTTAGATGAATGATCGATTTGATCGCAGTGGCGGATAAAATTTCGCTCATACTTTTGTCGAGTGGATGATTTGCATTTGACGTGTAAAGTTAGTCTGAGCCATTAAATCGTGGATGCTTAACTTCTGTTTGTTTCAATTAGCGATTCAAATATGAAAATTCTTATCACTTCCATTGAAGATTGCACCTGCTTCGCGTAGTTGTCCGAAGGTGGCGAAACGAAGTGTGGTTACCCATTTTATCTAGTCGTTGCTGTCTCTTAAATTCTTAGGCACAGTTAAATCTCTAAACCCTTATCCTTTTTATTTTTTTTGGAAAATCTGAAGATACCCACCGAAAGAGCTTTCAAGGATAAAACCGTCTAAGTCTCCAACCTGCAAAAAGAATTTCATGTAAGTCCCCTTGTGATTACCAACAATCACAACGCCCACTGGCCTTATCCACATGTCAAGACCTGACCGAAGAAACCTTGGAGTTATTGTATTGTCTACTAGATTTTTGCAAACACTTTTCAAGAGAGGATAAGAGTGTCCTTTGGGCATTTTTATTCTGTGTTCAGTGGCGTACTCAAAACACACACCAACACCGCGGAGCAAAGATCGCCCGATTCTGGTCATTTCTCCTGAATCGCTGTAGGAGGACATAGCTTATTGGAGCCAACATGTTCTGATTTGTAAGTTTTTGGGTATTCGCGTCCCTCTCTCGACGCTTGAATCTTGGATTCGTAAGACTTGGCAGGTTGTAGCTGATTTTGATCTTTTGGTGGCGGCGAACGGTTATTTCATGGTTGATTTTTCTTGCATCTCAGATCGCAATCGTGTTTTCGAGGGAGGGTCGTATTTCTACAATCATGCTGGCCTGTTTATTAAGCCCTGGCATGGGGGTTTTAATGCGACTAAGGATCTTCCTACACGGGTTCCTGTTTGGGTTCGTCTTCCATGGCTGCCGTTGGAGTTTTGGAGGGAGGATATTCTTCTCCAGATTGCTGCTTTGTTAGGGAAGCCGGCTGCCATTGCTCAGAATACGTTGGATAAGAAGGTATTCTCTTATGCTCGCATTTGTGTTGAAATTGATTTAAATAACCCTTTGCCAGACTCTTTGGAAATTTGTATTGGTTCTGCCTCGTGGATTCAATCGCTTGATTATGAGTCCCTTCCTTTTCGTTGCCGCTTTTGTCACAAGTATGGACCCCTGCAGCGCCAATGTCCTCAGGCACCCAAAATGGTAGGGGCTTCTTCTTCTCCTTCTTCTGGGCCTTCGATTGAGAAGGGGGAAAAAGGCAAGGCATCTGTGGTCGAGGGTGGGCCGGATAAGGATGGCTTTATTCCTGTTAAGTAGAGAAATAAAGGGAGGGGTCAGAAGCGGGCCTATAAGGATAGACAGAGTGATCAGGGTTTCAATCGGTTTGAGGTCCTGGATAGTCAGCCTTTGGAGGAAGGGATTCCTGTTGAAATTTCTTTGAGGGCCGTTGGTATGGATGTCGGATTGGATACGGGGCTGGATCAGGCGATTGTTGTCCAGAATACTTCTCCGGCATTGGAGGTGGGGATTTTTGAGCCTCCTGGGGTCTCTGCAGATGTGCAGGATGATATTGTTTTGGCAGATTTAGCTAAGGCAGTGTTTTTGTCAAGTAAAGGTCGGGGATCATCTCCTGCTTTGGGGGTGCTGCAACGCCCTCTCAAGAAGGGGCATTTTGAAAATTCTTTGAAAGTTGGTCGTAAGAAGGATGCTGACAAGCTTAAGATTACTGGGGATCTATTGGTGGAATCTGGGTCTGTCAAGACTCTGGAGGCCCACTTCTCTCAAACTTCCTCATGATTGTTCTCTCATGGAATGCAAGGGGGTTGAATAGCTCCTCCCGTCAAAATGCTATTCAAGATTTGATTGGTGTTCAATCTCCAGATATCTTTTGTGTTCAGGAAACTAAGCTTCAGGTGGATCTCATGCTTCAGCATGCTCCTCGTATTTGGCCTTCTAGCTAGTGTCAGTGTATTGGGTCTAGGGGAACCTCTGGGGGTCTTGCTCTTCTCTGGAATCCTCGTAAGGTTGTTCCTCGTTGGTGGATTTCAAGCCAGTCTGCTATTTCGGTGGTGGCTTCGATTTTGGAATCTAGTGAGACTATTTTGGTTAGTAATGTCTATGCTTCGATTGACAATCGTGGTAAAATACAGCTTTGGGCTCATATCAGGTATGTGAGGTCTTGTGCGCCCTTTTTGCCTTGGATCTTAGCTGGTGATTTCAATGCTGTGTTGAGTCTGGAGGAGAAAAGGGGTGGGCTGCCTAGGCTTGGTCCTGCTTCAGATCTGTTCCAGAGTAATGTGGACTCTCTTGCTCTGGTGGATGTTAAACCCTCTAATGGAATCTTCACTTGGAATAATAGACGGAGTGGGCTTGAAGCGATCTCCCAACGGCTAGGTCGTTTCCTTGTCTCTTGCTCTTGGGTTAGAGGTAGCTTGGTTATTTCCTCTGAGATTCTTGACTGGTGTGGCTCTGATCATTGGCCAATAAAGCTTTCAACTTCTGCCTTCCCAAGTCCAAAGAATCCTCCTTTCAAATTCCAACTTATGTGGCTTCGTGACCCAACCTTGGGAGATCTTATTGCTAAGTGGTGGCAGGATGGCGCCCCTGCGTATGGCACAACTATGTATTCTCTGGCTAAGAAGCTACAATATGTCAAGTATCACCTTAAGCGCTGGAATAGGTTGTGTTTTGGTAATTTTCGGGCCAGGAAAAGAGAGGCGCAGGATCGCCTTGCTGATATTACCCGCCAGATTCGGGATTTGGGTCTCTCGGAGGCCCTTGGGCATGCTGAGGCCAAGGCTCTAAAATTGGTGGAGGAATGGGAGCTTCGTGAAGAGATTTTCTGGAAACAAAAGGCTAGAATTGATTGGCTTCAAGAGGGTGACAAGAATACTTCTTTTTTCCATCGTTCGGTGCAAGCTCGTCGCAATAAGTGTTTTATCCCTTCTCTTGTTAACTCTGAGGGTCTTTCGATTTCCTCACAATAGGCTTTGTCTGGAGAGGCTCGCCAGTTCTACTCTAATCTGTTCACGGAGGATTCACTCCCTGCGGAGGCTGCGGAGAACAGGGTCCTGGCTTGCATTCCCTCTTTAATCTCTAATGATTTGAATGCTTCTTTTATTCGCCCAGTGACTCTGTCAGAAGTTGAAGAGGTGGTGTTTGGGATGAATAAGGGGAAAGCCCTTGGTCCGGATGGTTTTCCAGTTGAGTTTTTTCAAGAGTTCTGGGATATTGTGAAGCTTGATCTGTTGGAAGTGGTTCGGGAATCTCTTCATAGTAAGCAGATGCTTCGTGCAATGAATGCTACTTTTCTTGTTCTCATTCCTAAGAAGGAAGGGGCTGACAGGCTTGATTTCTTTAGACCTATTGCACTCTGTAATGTGGTGTACAAGATTATTACGAAGTTGATGGCTGAGAGGCTCAAATTTTGTCTGCCTGTGATCATTTCTGAGGAGCAAGGCGGCTTTGTGGCTGGTCGTCAAATTCTGGATGGGGTGGTGGTTGCGTCTGAAGCCATTCATTCCATGGCTACCTCTCAAGATAGGTCTATGTTTATCAAATTGGATATGGCCAAAGCCTATGACAGAGTTAAATGGAGTTTTCTTCAAAAGATGCTTTTGGCCTTTGGTTTTTCCCCTGAATGGGTGAGCTGGGTTTTGAGTTGTGTGACCTCTTCCTCCTTTTCGGTTATTGTGAATGGGGAACCTTCTGATCCTTTTGGGGCTACTAGAGGCCTTCGTCAGGGAGATTCGCTCTCACCTTATTTGTTTATTATTATGGCGGAGGGGCTTGGTCGGCTTTTTAATTCTCATGTTTCTCATGGTTTGATTCACGGGTGGCAGTGGGGGATGGGCTTGCCAACACTTTCTCATCTCCAATTTGTGGATGACACCTCTCTTATGGGACTAGCTCATATTAGGGAGGCCAAATCCCTCAGGAAAGCTTTGGATGACTATCTTGCGGATTTGGGCCAGAAAGTCAATGAGCAAAAGTCGTCCATATTCTTCTTTAATACTCCTCATGCCATCCAACAACGGATTGCTGCTATTCTGCGTTTTGAAATTGGGTCTCTTCCCTTTGTCTACTTGGGTATTCCTCTTGCTGTTGGCCGTCAGCCTAGGTCCTCCTGGCAGTTGTTGCTTGATAAGCTTCGGAGGAAGGTTACTCATTGGACTTATCGCTGGTTGTCTACTGCTGCTAGGGTGACTCTTCTCAAGTATGTTATCCAGGCCCTCCCCACCTATAGGTGCTTTGTTCAAGCGGCTCCTCTGTATTTCCTTAAGGAATTTGATGCTCTTTCTCGTCAATTTCTTTGGAGCGGTACTTTGCTGTCCTCCAAGTGGAGCCTTGTTAAGTGGGATTCTGTGTGTAGACCAAAGCAAAAGGGTGGGCTTGGTTTACGCTCTACTATTTTGAATGGGAAAGCTCTTGCTGCCAAGCTATACTGGCGATGGTGTACCAATCAACATCAGTTATGGGCTCGTATTCTCAACCATAAATATCTTCGGGGTGTTTCTTCTTTTGAGGTTCCTCGCTATGCTCTGGAAGGGTGCGGTTCTATGATATGGCATACTTTGAAAGTGGGGCAGCAGTTGATTAAGGGTGCACTCTTTTGGATATGTCATTCGGGGTCTCAGGCTCTTTTTTGGTCTGATTTTTGGGATGGTCACCCTTCTATTCTCTCTTGTTGTCCTCACCTTCAATCCCTTTGCGATGTTTTTGTTGCGGTCGGCTGGGATACTGTGGAGCATTATAAGGTGGCGCAACATGGTGGATTGACTATTAGTTTCGCTGGAAGCGCCCTTCTGAGTGGCCGCCTAGAGGGTCTGAGGGGGATAGGCGGGAGTTGTTCGAGCTTTTGGCTTCCCGTGCTTGTAATTCTCTAAGGGGCCCTAATGTCTTGGCTTGGGATGGTTCAGACTTGTCTGGAAAGTACTCTGTGGCGGTTGGTTATAAGCAGTTAAGTAGACAGTTGTTTGGAGACATTGAGGTCCCTTGGTGGCAGCAAGTTTGGCACAAGCTATCTTGGCCCAAGTGCAACTTCTTCATGTGGTTAGTGGCTCAGAACCGGTGTCTTACTTGGGATAATTTATGTAAGCGGGGCTTTCACGGCCCCTCTATGTGTGTTTTATGTCATGGTAGTGAAGAGAGTGTCTCCCATCTCTTCTTTTATTGTTCCTATGCTAAGGAGATTTGGCATTTCTGGTGGGGGGTGTGGAATACGGCTTGCTGGCATGCTTCCTCTTTGGCGGAGTTTGGGGAACGGTGGGGCAGGGCCCCTATTTCTACCACCTTTCTTCAGGCTGCTTGGGCTCTTGGGCCCTCCTTTATTATCTGGAACTTGTGGTTGGAAAGGAATAGGCGGATTTTTCAGGATTCGCCGTTGAGGGCCCCTCATCTATGGTGGAAAATTCTACATTCGCTAGGGGAAACCATTGCGGCTAAGTGTGATCTGACTGTGTTGGTGGATCCTCGGGATGTGGATTGTTGTAATCGTCTTCATCTTCCTCCTCTGCAATGACAACTCATGCGTAACAGATGTAGACATCCTACCCCGAAGGTGAATAGGGAGGGGAGATGGACTCCTCCTCCTCATGGAGTCCTAAAAATCAATTCTGATGGCTCTTCTCGCGGAAACCTGGGTCATGCTAGGATTGGGGGTGTTGGCAGGGATAGCTATGGAGAGGTTCAATTTATCTTTTATGTATAAAGGCCTTCATACTAATAATCTTATGGAGGCTCAGGTAATTTTATTGGCTGTGGAGCGGGGCAATCAACTGAGTTGGCGAAGGATCATTTGTGAGTCTGACTCACAGGTTGTGGTGAACTTACTGAAAAGGCGGTGTCTGGATGATGTGAGCTGGCAACTGGCCTTGATTGTGCAACAAATTCTCACCCTTTGTGCTTCTTTGGATTATATCACTTTCACCCATATTCCCTGAGAATGGAATGGGGTGGCTGATTGCCTGGCTAAATGAGCGTCGGATCATATTCAAGATTGGAATTTGGTGGATTGGGGCCAATTACCCCCAGATTTGTCTCAACAATTGGATCGCTTGGTTGAACTTGATAGGGCCATTTAATGCCCTTGCTTTGTAATGTTTCCTTGATTTAATAAAAAATTTACCCCCTTGACGTTAAATTTTAATATATTGGGATTCATATTAAAAAGCTACAAATCTTATTTCATATCCATAGAAATAAATAGGTAATTAAGTAGTTTAGAAAAAATACAAAGCTATTTTATTTTACTTTGGAACTAATTTATTTCATTAGATCATTATGAAAAACAAAAAAAATCACCTCGCTCTATATTCTTTTTATAGAACCAAAGACAATTGTGGGAGGAAAACAAAAAATTAATTCATTTATATTTCATATATTTATAAATATTATGTTTATTATTAACCCATTCACACCATTACACTCCACACTTAGCCGCTAAAGAATGCCTCTAGAAATAATAAAATAATTCTACAATAAAACAAAATAATTCTTAATAAGTAACATAATTACAAAATAATTCCTAACTAATGAAATAAAATAACTAATTTAAATAATTTTAATTAATTTTTAACCTTATTTAAAATTTATTGATATATACTATGAATATAAATAAAATATAAAATTACTATTAACTATAAATATTAATAGCTCTTAAAGTCAATCAAATAACATTTAGGACCAATTTGTAAATTCTATAGTAATATACCATTTAACTTTAGAAAACAAGCCAATGGATATTTTGAATAAAATGAAATGTGAAAATGATATTTGGTCTTAATCTACTCTGTAAAACAGACAATGAACTTGCCTCCATTGATTGCATTCGCCTTGTATAAGACACCACCAAACTTGTGCACAATATTTAGGACAATTCTCGGGATGCAACTTGCCCAAAATTTTAGTTCAATTGTGTTTTTTATGCAAAGGTGTAAACCCTACTTCCCAGTGCACAAAAAACCCACTAAAATTCATAAAATAAGCCTTTGAAATCATGCATAAATTCTACCGTGCAGAAAAGAGTCAGTCAAAATCGTGTTTAATCACAAAAATATTGAGTTAAAAAATGAGTCAAAATCGTGAGTCAACAATTTATTTAAAAATTGCAATTTTAACAAAGGCAAAACTTAGCAAATAGGCCGTTTCACAATTAATCACAATTTTTCCGCATTTTTTTCTTCTTTGGGATAAACAATTCATCAGTTGCTTTAAATAGGGCCTTGATGAAGACACTATCAAAGTTGACCAATTGCATATTGATTAAATTGATTCAACCATTTAAAATCACAGATAACCAAGGAAACCTGAGGGCGCGTCCCCTACATGAAATGAGTCGTCCCTGTCCTCGGGATGTCCCGGGAACAAGGGGACGGCTGGGGGACGATCCCTTGCCATTCCCTTTTTTTGAAATCAGCAGGAAACATATGGGAAATGGGGGAACTGGTGCAACATGTTTTAAAAATTTAAAAAAAACACATTTTAATTTAGAATAAAGCCCCCAATTTTTGGCTTATGTGGGCCCCCATCTTCCATGTTGGCCTTATGACTAAAAGACTCACCATTTTAGTCATTTTTACATTTGTTTGTGAAGGCAAAAAAGGAGCAGCTATAGGGTTTGTGAAGGCAGCCATTGCAAGAGTAAGAACAACAGGGTAAAGAAGGAGAAGAGGTTGAATCTAGAGCAAGTGGGGCTGCAAATCCATCAAAGAGGTATGTATTTTCCTTCCCTTTTTTTTCAATTCTTTTTTGCAAAGATTCAAACATAAAATGTCTGATTTTTATTTTTTTTTTGCATTTTTCAGTTTAAACTTGCATTCAAAATTTTAAAAACATGAGCAGCAATGGGAGTGGGAGTGAAAGTGAGAATGAAGTGCAAAATAGAAGAGAAAGTGGTGAGGGTGGTAGTGGAGAGCAATCAAACCCATATAAATGCCCTTCAACAATCATGGAACCATGTGCAAAGGGCGCTTTAAACAAAAAAAAAAACTTTCCTCCAATATGTTACACCTGTGGGCCAAAGGCAAAAAAAATCAGGGGGGAGTAGGGTGTGGAATTGTTATGTTTTCCATAAAGATTTTAGTGGCAGCTAAACAAGGGTAAGGTCTCATTTTTTGGGTGAGGTGGGCCATGGAGTTAGAATGTGTCCTGATTTAAAAGACGATAAAGCAATAGAGTGCCAAAGATTGCAAATGGAGGTGAATGGGGTTCAAGGTGGGTCAACTTTTTTTCCAAGTGCGCAATCATCTATGCCTATGCCTTCCATGCTTGGTAGTAGTGAAGTTGCCACAAGAGGAAAGAGGAAGATGAGTGGTACTGGGAAGGGAGCTTCAGTTGAGTCTATGTTTTATAACCAAGCACGAAAAGCCACAAAATCTTCCATTGCCAAATTCGTTTTTGCCCATGCCATCCCATTTCATGTGGCTCATTCCTCTTATTTCAAACAAATGGTTAAAGATATAGCCAATATTGGTCCTTCATTCATACCCCCTGGAGATCGTAAGCTACGCACTACCCTCCTAGACAAAGAATACTCCAAAGTTAATGTGTGTTGATGAATGGTAGCTTAGGTCAGATATAAATGATGATTGCTAAAAGCATCATCATCATTTATATAAGATCAGATTGCTCTTCATATAAAATATTTCTGGAAATAAGTAATTTCGAATTTATAAAGCATGTATAAAATCGAAATAAATAAATGATGTTAAAATCTGCATTTAAATAAATCGGAACTCTTATCCGCCTTATATTGTAGGTTATGTGTTAACGATACTAACGAATGTTAGTAGGTTGTCTTAGAACCCGCGCGCCTAAAGGGACACGTCCCATGAGTGGATGTGTCTCTTAGAGGCGTGTCTCCAAACATATAAATAGCAGATCCCTCATTGATATGCAAAATATCGAAATTTATTAATGTTCTGCAATCAGCACATTCAACATAAAGAGAAGAAGTCTGGAAATTGTTTTTGACTTAGAATTCTCACACACAGAATTTCAGACCTTAGTGTTTCCTTAGATTTATTAGGATCCTATCTGATAAAGATTTGATTACATTTACATGGTATCAGAGCCAGGTTGTGTGAATCCAAATCAAATCTAAATATCAGATTGCTCTAGAAAATTCGTATTTTCTAAAATCGAATTCACATCACATTCTTCATAATGTCAAGTGTGATCAGATTTGAAGATCGTCTTGCAGGAGCAGACAACTTCACATCATGGAAATTTAGAATCATGATGATCCTTAAAGAGAATAAACTAGACTCACTTGTGAGAGAAAATAAAAGGGAGCCAAAGGCTGATCCTGAGAAAACTCCATGGATTGAAAACAATGAAAAGGCCATGAAAATCCTAGTAGATGCAGATAGGGATCATATAGCGCCCATCCTAGCAAAACATGAAACTGCATATCATATGTTCAAATCCCTTGAGAGTACCTATGAGATCAACAACACCAGTAGGACTCTTGCATTAAAGAGGCAAATCAACAATGCTCAAATAAACAAAGGAGAGTCCATTAATGCATACTTCATGAGGATCATTGAACTAAGGGATCAATTATCCACAATTGGATATCAGATTGATAGCAAAAAGTTAACTCTAATTGCACTAGGAGGCCTACCAAACTCATGGGAGTCATTTGTTCGAGGAATGAGTGCGAGATCTAAACTCCCTAAGTTTGATAGGCTAAGAACTAACTGCCTTCAAGAAGAAACAAGACTCTCCACAAAACAAAATAAACAGAAGAACATCGATGAAGACATTCATGTACTCAACACAACGTCTAATAAAAGGAATAAGAAAAACTCCTACAAGAGAGGATCTTTTAAAAGAAAGAGAAATTCCAATGGAAAGGGATCTTCTAAGAAGAAAGACATCTCTCAAGTGCAATGCTTTAGATGTGATCAATATGGCCACTATGCAATGAAGTGCCCTGACAGATCAAAGCAACAAGCATTTTTTGCCAAAGTAGGAAAGACAAACTCAAATCATGAATCTAAGAACTTTGTGTTCTATACAGCCTTATCTAGTCAAGTATCTAACAACACCCACAACTGGGTAATTGATAGTGGTTCTTCTAGACATATCACAGGATTCAGAGAACACCTAGACATTATGACTGAAAAGTCTGATGAAGAAGTACCCATTGGGAATGATTCTGCACACCCTATAAAAGGGGTTGGAACTTGCTCCATCAAATTGAAATCTGGTCTGTCTCTTCAACTCACTGGAGTCTTATTTGTACCTGGAATAAAGAGGAATCTAATATCCATCTCTGCCCTTGAAGACAATGGATATAGAGTTACCTTTATGGATAGGAAAGTTCTAGCATGGCCTAAGAACTCAACTATCAAGAAAGCCCAAACCATAGGTGTAAGACAAGGGTACCTTTACAAACTATGCATTGAAGTTAAACAAGCCCTTACCCTTGACACCTTTGATTCAAATGAGATTTGGCATAGAAGATTAGGACACCTTCATTTCCGCGCCCTACCTTCTGTGGAAAAACTTGTAACAGGCTTACCTAAGTTAAAACCATCCCATGAAGGAACTTGTAAAGGTTGTGCCTTAGGAAAGAATACAAAGGGATCATTTCCCAATAGTTTGAGCAAAACCCTAAATGTGTTAGAATTGGTTCACTCAGACTTATGTGGACCCATGTTTGTACCCTCTAAAGCAGGATTTCTTTACTATGTCATATTTATAGATGACTTCTCTAGGAAAACCTGGATCTATTTCCTTAAGTGCAAAGAGTCCATAGAAATCCTCAAAAGGTTCAAAGAGTTCAAAGCCCTTACTAAAAACTTCTCCGGAAAGAAAATAAAAACCTTAAGGACAAACAATGGGAAAGAATACACCTCTGAAATTTTTAAGGAATTTCGCATGAGTGCTGGAATTAAGAGGGAGTTCACAGTTGCCTACAACCCTCAACAAAATGGGGTTGCTGAAAGAAAGAATAGAACCATTGTAGAAGCTGCTAAGGCAATGTTGCTTGACCAAAACATTGAAACTTCTTTCTGGGCAGAAGCCTCTAGGACTGCTGTCTATATCTAAAATAGATGTCCTCATTCTCATCTTGATAACGAAACTCCTGAAGAAGCCTTTACTGGCATAAAACCTGACATTAGTCATTTTATGATTTTTGGTTGTCCTGTCTATATTCATGTGCCCAAAGAGAAGAGATTCAAACTAGAACCTTCCGGAAAGAAGGGGGTATTTGTGGGTTATAGTGAAACCTCAAAAGCCTACAGGATATTCATACCTGGGCAGAAACAAATTGAATTGAGCAGAGATGTCATCATTGAAGAAGACATTGCATTCAAGAGGGCAAGAAGTTCTAGTGAGATAGAAACCTATTCCCCTAGAGTACCTAAAATGGAACCTGCTCCTGAGATTCAGAGGGAGCATCCTGAGGAAATGCCACATGAACTTCCTTCTACTTCAGATGAGAATACAAATGACAACGGCAGAAAGAGACCACTTTGGGCTAGAAAGATGATCAAAGAAGCCGAGGATCATACAGCACCCAGAGGAACGTTCAGGGAAAGTAAAAGACCCAAACGATTCTTTAGCTATGTTGCTCTAATGAACAACATCATAAACTCAGAACTTGTCAGTGTTACAGAAGCCTTCAGACATCAAGCATGGAAGGATGCAATAACGGAAGAATATCAGTCCATTCTAAAGAATGATGTATGGGATATAGTACCTAGACCGAAAGAGAAATATGTTGTCTCTTCCAAATGGCTCTTCAAAATCAAGCATGCTGCTGATGGCAGTATAGAAAAACATAAAGCACGTTTTGTGGCAAGAGGTTTTTCTCAAAAGGAAGGCATTGATTATGAAGAAACATTTGCGCCTGTTGCCCGCTACACTTCAGTGAAAGTAGTGTTAGCCATTGCTGCAGCTAAAAGCTGGAAGATCCATCAAATGGATGTGAAAACTGCCTTCCTGAATGGAACCATTGAAGAGGAAGTCTATCTGTAACAGCCTGAAGGTTTTGTGATACATAAACCTGACTCACATGTGTGCAAACTGAAGAAAGCCCTCTATGGACTTAAACAAGCTCCCAAGGTCTGGTATGAAAGAATTCACAGCTATCTCTTGGGACTAGGATTTTCCAAGAATGATGTTGACTCCAATCTCTACTTCAAGGTAATCAAAGGTGATATGCTAATAATTATTTTATATGTTGATGACCTGCTGATAACAGGAGAAGATCACCTCATTGCTCAAGGAAAGAAGGATCTAATTTCTGAATTTGACATGAAAGACTTGGGCATTCTACACTACTTCCTAGGTTTGGAAGTATGGCAAAAATCAGAGGGCATTATACTAAATCAAGGGAAGTATACTATTGATATTCTGAAGAGATTTGGAATGTTGGACTGTAGACCGATGTCTACACCTATGGAAACCAACCTTCACAAACTGAAAGAAGCAGCAGCAGAATCCAAGTGTGCAGATCCAACCCTTTATAGACAGATGATTGGATCCTTGATGTATCTGGTTAACACCAGACCTGATATTTGCTATGCAGTGAATATTCTCAGCCAGTTCATGTGTGAGCCAAAAGAAATTCAACTAATGGTTGTGAAACATATTTTGAGATATCTTCAAGGCACTATTGGATATGGTCTTCTTTACAAGAATGACCAACTAAATCTACATGGGTACTCTGATTCAGATTGGGCTGGAAATGTAACCGATCGGAAAAGCACATCAGGATGTTGCTTCAATTTAGGATCGGCTATGATCTCCTGGATTTGCAGAAAACAGTCTTCAGTTGCACAGAGCTCAACAGAAGTTGAATACATTGCAGCCTCTATGGGAGCAAGAGAAGCAGTTTGGCTTTGTAAATTGCTTGTGGGACTCTTTGGTGAGCCCCTGAATCCTACAATTATTCATTGTGATAATCAGAGTTGCATCAAACTCTCTGTAAATCTTGTCTTCCATGATAGATCTAAACACATCGAGATCCCCTATCATTATGTAAGAGATATGGTGGAAAGGAAAGTGATCTAGTTGGAGTATGTTAATACAAATGATCAAACTGCAGACATTCTCACCAAGCCTCTCTCCCGAATCAAGGTAGAGCACTTCAGGAAGAAACTTGGTATGGTTGAAATGTAATTTGATATTTATGTATGAAATTCAAATTGTTTATAAATTGTACTAATATATAAAGATGTTTAATGTGTAAACTCTTTTGTCATGTGTGTGACTCCATGACCTTATGGGCCTACTCCCCCTGTGTACATTATTGAAAGGTGACGATCTTTCTAATAATGAACACTTGTATTTGACATTGTAAAGTGACGACTCTACAATGATGAGTTAAACTATCATGATAGATATCATGTGACTTGATATCTGTGGACATGTCATGATAGTATCTCTTGGACACCTTGATGAATATCATGGGACTTGATGTCATCTGAAGATCGTTGTGATCCTTAAGAGATAAATCATGATGGATATTTATATTCGTGGATATGCCATGAATTATGGTAGACATCATGTGACTTGATGTCAGTGCACATACCATAATGAAGATGTGTTATGAAGAATGTCATGTGACTTGACAATATTGAGAAAACATACCATGTCTTCGATATCACGTGTGAAGGTGATATCTCCACTTATTTGATTTGAAATATCTTCCCTAGCTAAGAGGGAGTGTTGATGAATGGTAGCTTAGGTCAGATATAAATGATGATTGCTAAAAGCATCATCATCATTTATATAAGATCAGATTGCTCTTCATATAAAATATTTCTGGAAATAAGTAATTTCGAATTTATAAAGCATGTATAAAATCGAAATAAATAAATGATGTTAAAATCTGCATTTAAATAAATCGGAACTCTTATCTGCCTTATATTGTAGGTTATGTGTTAATGATACTAACGAATGTTTGTAGGTTCTCTTAGAACCCGCGCGCCCAAAGGGACACATCCCATGAATGGACGTGTCTCCACTTGTGGAGACACGTCCTCTCATGAGACGCGTCTCTTAGAGGCGTGTCTCCAAATATAAATAGCAGATCCCTCATTGATATGAAAAATATCAAAATTTATTAATGTTTTGCAATCAGCACATTCAACATAAAGAGAAAAAATCTGGAAATTGTTTTTGACTTAGAATTCTCACACACAGAATTTCAGACCTTAGTGTTTCCTTAGATTTATTAGGATCCTATCTGATAAAGATTTGATTACATTTACAATGTGCTAATGGAGGATATGAGGCGAACGTGGATGAGGACAGGTTGCTCTATAGTGATGGATGGGTGGACTGATGTTAGACATCGACCACTCATCAATATCATAGTCACATGCCCTCCTGGTTCTTATTTTCTTAGAGCCATAGATTGTTCAGGGAAACGTAAGGATGCAAACTTCCAGTATTCCATTTTGAGAGATGCCATAGAAGAGGTTGGGGCTGCTAATGTGGTACAAGTGATCACCGATTCAACACGTGTGTGCAAATCGGCTAGTTTGATGGTGGAGGGTGCTAATAGGCACATCTTTTGGACCCCATGTTGTGTTTATGCATTGAACAATGCATTGAAAGACATAGGGAAGTTAGATTGGGTGAAACAAGTGGTGGCAAAAGCTAGAGAGATCCAAATGTTCATTTGCAATCACCACACGTCACTTGCTCTTTTCAAGTCATTTTCAAAGAAGGAATTCTTCAAACCTGTTGAGACAAGGTATGCCACTTACTTCATTTTGTTTCACTTTCAAATTTTGAAACTTCAAACATTTCAATTTGAATTTCAAGTACATTGAGCCTTATATTGCTTTTTCCTTTTAATGAATATAGATATGTCACATACTTCATCTTGTTGGAGAGGATGCTTGAGGTGCATGAGCCTCTACAATTGATGTTGGTGAATTCAGAGTGGACTAGATGGCCTAATTCAAGATCTACTCAAGGAAAATCCATCAAACAAAAGATCCTTGATGACGATTGGTGGTACAATGTGAGGTAAGACATTGCTGATTTTATTATTAAATTGCTGATTTTCATATTAAATTTATGATTTTAATATTTTAATTTTATTGTCCAATGTTCCAACTTTTGAAGTTTCTAACATGTCAATTAATTCTTTTGAACTTTTTGTTTGCATTTTGCAGATATATTTGCTCCTTCATCTCACCTATTGTAGATGTCATGACAGTATGCTTGGGAAGATCAAGCAAACAATTTTGGCAAAGGATCCCAATTTGGGTTTATATGAGCAACACATTAGGCCCATTGTGACGCAAAGGTGGAACACAATGAACACCCCGCTTCATATGGCTTCCTTTGCTCTAACTCCCAAATGGTATGCACCAAGGGATAGTAGGGTGCCTCCATGTGATGACCCAAAGGTTTTAGATGGATTCACAAGGGCCATTGATAAGATGTATTTAGTAGAGTAGGCTTCAATACTTCGCACACAATTCCTTGACTTTGCAAATCTTTGTGGCCCAAATTTGAGTAGACCACAGGCGAGGTTGGATAGAGCTATATTAGCTCAAACAGACTCTATTGGATGGTGGACATGGCATGGGAGGGATACACCACAATTGAAGACACTTGCCACTCGCCTTCTTGCACAGGCTGCCAATTTCTCTATTGCAGAGAGGAATTGATCCACATATAGCTTTATCCACTCCCTCAAAAACAATAGACTTACCTCTAGACGAGCGGAGAATCTAGTGGCCATGCATAGTGCTCTTCGGCTTCAAGATCGCCATACTCCAGAGTATCGATAGACTCCAACTCTATAGTGGGATATTGATCCCGAAGACGTGGCCCAAGTTGATGAGGAGGAGATACCAGAGGGATTGGTTGGGATTCCGTTGGTTGAGACTGAAGTGGACCATCGCAATGGCAGTGACTCAAAGGATGACTCTGATTTTGATGCGGTTATGGGAGATGCAAATTAGGGGTAGCAGTGCACTTTTTGTATTTTGATTTTCGTATCATGATATTCATAATGTTAAAGTTTAAACTTTAAAACTATATGGCAGCAATGTAGCCTTTGGGCATTTTGATATAAGTTTATAAATTATAACTGGGAGGTTGTATTCAAGATTCATGTATGTTAATTCTGAATTTTGAATGCGTATTGAGTATTGACAAAGAATGTTGAACACAGATGTTGTATGTTAAGGGTTCTAAAATGTATATTATGCATGCTTTATCCATGTTTTCATATGAATATTTAAAATGTCCCTATATATTTTAAATTTTCCCTATATTTTATATAGATGTCCCCAAATTTGGCCTCAAAAATCGAAAACTTGGGGACTCGTCCCACCGTCCCCGTCCCAAAAACTTGGGGTAACACTGCAGATAACCTAAAAGTACCCCAATTAGAGCAAACTTGTTCCAATCTTCTATCTTTTGATGTTGTAGCTTCGGGCTACATACTTCCACCTTGCTTGTTGAACAATAAATTTCATATAGCCTAACAGCTATTTATTTATTGCATTTATTAAAGTGAAGAGGCGCTTCACTTGGCAACATATTATAATTCATTAGGGCCGACTTCCTTGGTGGCCGACCTATTTAATTATTGTTATTTATTAAGGAGGCCGACCTACATGAAGTGATGCATTGTTTTGTATAAATACAAGGTGATGATCTCTCATTTGATCATCAAGTTCATTCATTCATATTCGCATTCCTTGAAGAAGTTCGCACTTGAGCAGCAGATCATCATCTTGTTACAGCAGATCAAATTCAAGGAGAAACATATTCATTTTGTATCTCCGCATCTAAGAGAGGTGCTATTATTCATTGTATCAAATTCGGCATTGTGTTGTGCCTGAGTTGTAAGCAGATTTCTGCTCTTATTCCTTGAATATATAAGCGATATATTTGTTGGGTTTTTCTCCCTCGAGTAGGAGGGTTTTCCCAGGGTATCTTGTTGTGTTCATTGTCTTATGTGTTGCATTTTCTGATTGCTTTCCTTTCTGATCCTAAAACTAACATGGTATTAGAGAGGGTTTAAGTCAGACCTGATCAGATTTGTGTAAGCAGTAGTGTCAGTAATCTTGAAGATCGATTGAGAAATTGAGGCTGCGTGGCATTCATTATACAGGCACATGTTTCGAGGAGTGCGATCTATGTGAGTTCATGAATGCTAAGGCGTCAAGAGCCAATTCTTGGAGTAGCCACCAAATAATTCTAAGATTGAGGTCAATTTGGCAAGTAAAGCCAAATTAAAGAGAAAGACAAAATTTGTGGCCCATTCTATTTCCTAACAAATTCATCTGTGGAATCGATTGGGGAAATCGTGGCACTTTGGGAAATTAATTTCCAAATTAAAGATGGACTAGATTATCAAGGATGATTTTGTCTTGTGAGTCGAGTAGAGACAAGGAATATTTTGCGGCCAAGTTAGAGACAAGAGTTGGTGCGGGAGCTGCTTGGAGCAGCATAATATTATCTAGAAAAGACAAATTCGATAGAGTGGGAAAATATATTGCAAGTCGATATCATTTCTGAAAAGAGCTCGATAATTATTTGGAGACGTCAACACAATTGGGCAAGTCGTGGAACATTAATAGCTTGGAGAATCATTTGATAATTGCTCAAATTGGTGATATGGCATATTTACATTCGGGAGCTGCTTAGACCGAAATAGGCGTTATTTCATCATCAGCATTGATAGAGACAAATAAGGGAGCTGCTTCTATCTTAGCCGCTATTATATCTGGAAAAGTGGCACTGGGACAAAGTCAAAAGGGAGTCGTCTCAACATTAAGAAGAAACCCAGTCATAAAGGCACCGTCCATCATACTTGATTCATGAGGGGTGTGTAAGCGCAGCCATCAAGCAAGTTGGAGAATGCGATTATAGGAGGAAATTCAGTGGATGTGTGTGACTGGCATAATTTCTTCAAGCCATCAACTTCCAGAAGGTGCCATGTGTTATTATCGAGACCACCTCAGCATACACTGGCTCTATCATTATATCGAGGATATCTGTGTTGAGCATTGAATCGATCTATGGAAGATTCAATATAATTACTGAGTGTATGTTGTCATTCGGTGTTGGCTGTGCATAAAACAAGTCGTTACTACATCGAAGGGAAAGTTATGGAGATTGAAATCTGAAAGGCATCTTTGATTGAGAGATAAGTATTTCATGTTTTTAATGTTCATGAATTTTCATGTAGTCATACTATAACATTCGGATAGTGAATCTTGTATACTTCTAGCATTGATATTTCTTTGGGTAGCTTAAACTATTAGTAATCTCTCTCTCTTTATGCTTCCAGTTTGGATCAAGGAGCAAGAGGGTGTGTGCAGAGCTCAAGGCATCTTGTGAGGAAGTCATGCCGATTGAAGAAATGATCAAGCTTGGAGTCATAGCTTGCAGCCATAGGACTGTGTTGGTGGCTGGAGATATCTCTCGAAGAAAAAGAACCTATTTAGGTTGTCATTGCGATCAGTTTCTTCGAAGAGGAGGAATTAACATTCAGAGGGAGTTTTGTGACTCACTGAGAAGAAGTGATGGTTGTAGTGTTGCAAGGCCAAGTGTTAATTCCTTGAAAGACCTCTTCAGCAGTTGAGATCAGAATTGCACAAGACAGTCAATTTGGATTTGACATTGGTAGCTCCGCAAACCTATTCAGAATAAAGTGATCTAGGATGAGGACGAAGAGGACAGCCCTGAATTCTCTACAGAGGTGTGCGATGGAAACCGTTTCTCTAAGGCTAGCATTGCAAGCAATCCTAGATGAGGAGGTCAGAAGGTTGATGCAAATACTTGGAGAATCAAAGGGAGTTATGTCATCCCGAAGGCTTTGTATGGCCTTAAGCAGGCTCCTCGTGCTTGGTATGAGAGGATTGATCGATACCTGCTGAGCTTGGGCTTCTCCAAGAATGATGTTGATTCAAACTTGTACTTCAAGGTAATTGATGGTGAAGCATTGATGTTGGTCCTTTATGTTGATGATCTATTTCTTACTGGAGAAGAACACCTTATTATCAAATGCAAGGAGTTGGCTTCTGAATTTGAAATGAAGGATCTTAAGTACATGCATTACTTCCTTGGTTTAGAAGTATGGCAGAGGTCTAAAAAGATCATTCTAAGTCAAGGGAAGCATACAATAGACATCTTGAAGAGATTTGGTATGATGGATTGCAAATCCATGTCTACACCGATGGAAACAAATTTGATGAAGTTGAGTGAGTCTGCAACTAGTTTGGATTTGGTGGATCCCACTATGTATAGGCAGTTGATTGGATCATTGATGTATCTAGTCAATACTAGACTAGATATTTGCTATGCAGTGAGTGCACTTAGTCAGTTCATGAGTGAGCCAAGGCAAATTCATCTAGTTGCAGCTAAGCATATCTTGAGATACTTATGTGGCACAATTGGATATAGCTTAAGATATACTTCCAATGTAGATCTTCAAGGATATTTTGATTCGGATTGGGCAGAGTGTGTTGGGATCTACTATGATTTCCTGGTGTAGCAGGAAGCAGTGGCACTAAGCACCGCAAAGGTTGAGTATATTGCAACTTGTGTGGCAGCTTGAGAAGAAGTGTGACTTCGGAAGCTCCTTCCAAGATTGTTTGGACAATCATTGGAGCCAACTGTCATCCATTGTAATAATCAAAGTTGTGTGAAGCTTTCTGTCAATCCAGTGTTTCACGACAGAACAAAACATTTTGAGATCAAATACCACTATATCAAAAATGAGGAAAGCTATCCAGTTGAGATACAGACGGCTAATATTCTCACCAAGCCTCTCTCCAAAGTGAAGTTTGTGTATGTCCGAGACAAGCTCGGAGTTGTGGAGAATGAAGCCCTAGCTGAGAGGAAGACTCGGCTTCAGTGATCTTCAGTGATTTGCTTTAATGCATCTTTCTCTGTGATAGAGAAATTTGAGGTGTAAGCCCTTGTTAGTGCATCTTTCTCTATGATAGAGAAATTTGAGGTGTAAGCCCTTGATAATGCATCTTTCTCTGTGAGAGAAATTTGAGGTGAAAGCCCTTGGTTCCACCCTCTGGGAGTAGCCATGGTGGATGTCATGTTGAGTGACTCCATAACAACATCACGTGAGAGAGTTCGTGATGATTTTTCTTGTACTTGTGTTTATTCACCCTCTAGGTGTAGCCATGGTGAACGTCTTGTTGAGATGACAACATCACGTTGAGTGATTTTGTGATGGGCACTTGTGCACATATGCTTTACCATACATGGGAGTAACCATGATGGTTGATATCACGTTGAGTGACTCTGTGATGTGTTCCTTTCCACATATGGGTGTAGCCATTGTGGGTGTCACGTTGAGAGATTCCATGACTGTGTGTATCGGAAGTATTCCTCCCTAGCTAAGAGGGAGTGTTGATGTTGTAGCTTCGGGCTACATACTTTTGCCTTGCTTGTTGAACAATAAATGTCATATAGCCTAACGGCTAATTATTTATTGCATTTATTGAAATGAAGAGGCGCTTCACTTCGCAACATATTATAATTCATTTGGGCCGACTTCCTTAATGTGGTTGACCTATTTAATTATTGTTATCTATTAAGGAGGCAGACCTACATGAATTGATACATTGTTTTGTATAAATACAAGGTGATGATCTTTCATTTGATCATCAAGTTCATTCATTCATATTCGCATTCCTAGAAGAAGTTCGCACTTGAGCAGCAGATCATCATCTTGTTACAGCAGATCGAATTCAAGGAGAAACATACTCATTTTGTATCTCCACATCTAAGAGAGGTGCTATTATTCATTGTATCAAATTCGGCATTGTGTTGTGCCTGAGTTGTAAGCAGATTTCTGCTCTTATTCCTTGAATATATAAGCGATATATTTGCTGGGTTTTTCTCCCTCGAGTAGGAGGGTTTTCCCAGGGTATTTTGTTGTGTTCATTGTCTTATGTGTTGCATTTTCTGATTGCTTTCATTTCTGATCCTAAAACTAACACTATCCACTCCTTTTTCAAATCATAATGGGACTTTCTTAAACTTTGGTGAATTTGCAAAAATTCATCTTGTACAACATATATCTTACTAATATTTTAAGTCAACAACTCTGAAGTAATAACATGTATATACCCATTGAAGAACACAACTATCAATTTCCACTCTGTTAGCATTTTAATTTGTCTGTTTTTAGAAAACTCAAACCAAAACAGTATGTGAGGTAAAACCTCTCTTCAAATTATAAGGGAAAGCTCATGAGATCTAAACTAAACTTGGACACTAAGCTATAGAAAAAATATATAGTTATTAACACTACTAAATATTCTTTTGGGGGTTTCACATGAATGAAATAACTATTTGCTTCTTCTTTTTTTCTTGCCTCAAGTATGAGCACAAGACTAGTAACAGCACTTGTCTCACAAGTGCGATTTTATAGATTTAAGGAACAAAAGCAACTAACTCTAAATACAACAACAATGCCCTCTTACTAGCTAAAGCAGAGACCAACAATTTGATGCACACGAGATCTGAAAAGGAATAGCTACTTCAACACAGGTCAACAATTCACTCCAAGAACAAAATTGCTAACTTGCATGCAAAGCTACAACCTAGATGAACAAATAATCTCAATACAGAACCTATTGTTATCATCCAATTTCAACTTAATTAATGAAATCACAAATATAGGCACAAGTAAACCAACTTGAATTACAATTTCAGCAGCATAAGCATGCCATCAACTATCATTAAGAATTCATGTACTCAAAGCAAGGCTACAAAATACCTAATTTATCATAATACAAAAATTTATCTTAAAAAAACATTGATTTAAAGAAAAATGCTTAAAAGCTTCTAAAAACAGGAAATAAATAACTTCAAAGCAAACACTATTCTAAAGAATAAAATAAATATAACTAGCTAAAGCAACCTAAAATTAGACCTTCAACCCTCTGTCCAAAAATAGGATCTCTAAAAAAGAAACTTCCAAGAATAGCAGTTTGGCACATAAACATCCTTTTTGTGATTCTAAAGTAGCTCTTGGATCTGAAACTTGTTGGATTCTCTGAAAAAGTCGGAAACCCTAACTGCATGGCTTCACCAAACAATCTTGGTGAATTGAATCTAATATCCTCTGTGAAACCAGGAAATAGAGAATACTTCCTAGGGTTTTGACAGAACTGAAAATTGCAGTTGAACCCACGAATGGAGGTACAACAAAATTCTAGCCTCACTGTCATCATATCCTATTTCAAATGGCTGAAACTGTCACATTCAAACCTTGGAGAAACTCTGGGATTTTCACCACAAATCTGCACTCAACAGGCTGAACCCATGGTTGCTTGCATATGATTATTCACATCAGCAAAACCCTAATCACCATGCCTTAGTAAACATACCTGTAGAAATCAAAAAGTCCTCCTTGATGACACCGTCAACAAAAGATAAAGACAAGCATAAAAATCAGCCATGTACATGACTGTCACATCCCACTGATAACTGCAAATGGTCCTGAAACCCTGGGTATTGACCATGAATCTGCAGCATACATGAAATGCTTGCAGGCACCTTGACGGGAGAAGCTGAAAGATGCTGTGACTCCTATTTAGATGACAGGAATCTAAGGAAAAATGCTGCTGTCATAGGCGACTGAAAACACTGTCATACTGTGACTCCTATTTAGATGACAGGAATCTAAGGAAAAATACTGCTGTTGTAGGCGACTGAAAACACTGTCATAAACAGTTCTTGTGCGCTTTTCACCCTCGCTTGCCACTTGAAAAACACATTTCTCTTCCAGGCACGCTTTACCCTTGCAACTGCCACTTAAAGACTGTCATTACTCCTCTAGGCACCTATTTTAGGTGTCTCTACCACTAAAAGGTTGCCTTCACTTCCCCAAGTGCACCTTTTGGTCATCTATGCAATTTATCAGCATTCTTCTCAGATTTAAACTACTTTGGTTACTACTGTCACTTAACAGTTGATTCACAAGTCTCAAGGTGCTTTTAGACCTCTTTTGTCACTTAAATTATCACTTTTGCACATAGACGTTCATTTCTGTCATGTGTGCCACTTGAAAGACATCTAAGCACTTGTTCTAGTTATTCCGTCACTTCAAGTGCAGCATTCATCACGTAGGCAGGTAATCCATTCAGTCATGTCACTTAAACTCATGATATGCATGTTTTGGTGGCCTGCCTTCTTTCTGCATCTACCACTTAAATGCTTCTAGACTCTCTCAGGCATGCATATCAGCTGTCTATGCCACTAAAGTGATTAGAACACATCAGGCACACACTACGGCTACTTATGTCACTTAAACATCAATAAACTACTTACAGGCACACATTTCATCCCCTTTCTGCCACTCAAAATTAGTCCAGGCTCCCCTTTTGTGCATGTTTGTCACTCAAACACCATCAAACTACTTGCAGGCTCACATTTAACATGTCTTTGCCACTTGAAATACCTCTCATGTTTTGCATGCTCACCTTGAGTTTTGACCACTTCAATGTTTGTTTCCACTGCTCCAAGAACTTGTTTATGTTGTTCTTGTTATCTAACTCTAACTTGACTAGCTGAAGCACACCCTACACTCACTTAAGATACTGACATGACCTGCAGGCACAACTTTTAGTCATTACTGTCAATTGAAAGAAATCTTTTCATTTTAGGTGCTCCTTTCGTTTGTGCTTGCCACTTAGTGTCTGATACAGGCGCCTAACTGTCACCTCCTATCACTTGAAACATAGCAACTACTTGCTTGGCGCACATTTCAGGGGTTGGTATCATATAAGTGTCTCATAGGAGAGCTCCAACTGCACTCAGACTGTCATATGAACAGTACTTAGTCACCTTAGCTCCACCCAGATAAACTCCTGGTTTGGACAAAAACATATTTTGCATCACAGTGTTTCCTGGACTGACATACAGTTAGACAGATATTAAGACTTGAATCATGACATTCAACTTATACATGCAACACTATGGTAGACCGACACAATAAAGCATGCAAGAAAAGACTTGTACATGAAATTTTAGTAGGTGTGCAACACGCCCTTAATATCAGACGATTTGCTAGTGTCTGTTTACTCTCTTTTGCAAATCTTCAACAATCGAGGGGAATTGTGACTCCAATTTTCCTCAAAGGAGAGTTGGTTCCTATCCTTCACTTGACATTTGCTACATCAACATTCCCTTATTTCAGAAATTCTTCGAACATCCCTTTTTTCTATGTTTGAGGCCTTTGGGCACTGCTTGACTCTACTATAACCTGATTGGAGAAAATGGTCTTTCAATTACAGAGTATATAACCCAAAGCAAATATTTTGTGCCACTCAAAATCACAGTAACAAGATTCGGTATAGGGAATGATCCAGTTGCAAACCCTAGACCCACAGGTCTTCGATGAATCAGACACAAGTTCTGAGAGAATCTAACTACAAGTTCTGAACTACAATTTTAAAAAATGGAATAATAATCAAGCAAAGCCACTGGTAACATTGATAAAGTACTCTTATATTATAAATGCTTCTGGTTTTAACTGTGTTTTTCTGATTCAACATTTCGAATCACATTCAGTGATCCTGTAAAAACTCTAGGGCAGAACTTAGTGAAATAACCCAGCAAACTGAAATTTAAATTGTGCAAACTCAGAAATGAAAACCAAGCAGTATGAACTTCTGAAAATAACTTTACTCCACAGATTTCAAGTACAGAAAAATGATTCGATTCTTGATTAATTGCAGGAGTCAAATACAGATTAGAGCGATTACACTCAAAACCAATGGTGTGGACGCTGGTATTCACTGAAATACCAATCGCCTTCAGGCGTCGAACTCCTGTCAATGTTAGCCAGTTCTGTTGTGGACGCTGGACTGGGGTGAGATCGGCATTGGAGCGTATTGGCCTCCGCCCTTAGCAGTGGCATCGGCCCTGCTGGAACAGATCCACGTGCTTCCTGTGAGGTGATCACCCACTGCAATGTTGCATGATGACTCAACGATGGCGTGGGCGATGTGATGACTGTGTGAGCAGAGATGACGGAGTATGAGGTAACGAAGAGGATGGAAGCGCTCAATGGGCAGTGAATGATGCGATCAATATTGAGTCACTGCAGCTCGTGCGCCCAAGGTGGAATGCTCGACAATGGATGGGTGAAACGTCAAATGGCATATGAAGTGGAAGTCTAATGATGAACGAAGGGGACAGATCAGATGGAATGGCGTGTAGTAGCCGGAAGCCTGCTTGGAGTTGGTGTGAATGTTGCCCTGTGAGAAATGATCGCTCGGCCTGCTCTGATGTCAAGTGGGAATGGACTCCAGCATGAACGTCGGCTAGAGCCAGAGGCTCTGCCTAGACGGCGTGGATGTATCGCCTCTCACCAAGTGATTGCTGCCTTAGACCTAAGAGAATGCACAAACTGAGAGAATGTACAAACCAGGAGGAAATAAGCTGAATGAGAATCTGCTGAGTGAAAGAAAGCTAATCACGAATCTATCCAGATACAACTACGCCCACCTAGATGACCCTGCTAGAGTGAACTACATCCCCTCTGCACTGAAGGCCAAAACTATGTCCAAACTCGTGATGATCCAATCAGCTGGAATGATCCTTCATAAATACTTAGCCAAACACGCCACTACAAGTGTAGTCGGCCATAGCTGATAATAAAAAGAATTTAAATTCAAATTCACTAGGCGCCAACATGAACAAGTCGGCCAGAAAGCTACTGTTTTATTATTTATTTATCTATTTAATTAGTGTTAATAAACACTATTGCAAAATTAGGTTGGCCCAAGCTTATTTAAAATTTGGGACATTACAGTCCCCGCCCCCAAATTGTTGCTTGTCCTCAAGCAACCTCAAGTTAGCATGCTCAAAAATCTCTACTCCCTCCCAGGTACTCTGGAATGACCTTGTTCCTCAATCACTTCTCTCTCACATCCAATACTGTCTCGTGCTCGAGAATTAATTAATAATTTGCCTTCATCATCAAGAGGTGGTAACTCTATCAATGGTGTGATCTACTGTCCCAAAGCCTTCTTCAAACACGATACATGAAAAATATTATGAATTCTGCTCCCTAGAGGCAACTCAAGCTCATATGCAACTTCTCCAATCTTCCTTGTGATCCGGAATGGCTCATAGAATCTTGGTTTCAACTTTTCCGCTTTGCTCCCTTTGAGAGATGACTGCCTATATGGATGTAATCGCAAGTACACCATGTCATTGACCTCAAAGACCCTCTCAGTCCTTTGCTAATCTGCATATAACTTTTGCTGATTTTGGGCACGCTGCAGATTTTCCTTCAAGGAGTTCATGATGTCCACATTCTGCTGCACCATATCTCTAGCACTTGAAACTCGATTGTCTGTAATAATCAAATTCATGAAAGAAGTAGCTTCATAACCATAGAGTGCTTTGAAAGGAGACATCCCAATGGACATGTGATGTGTGGTGTTGTAGCAAAACTCTCCTAGATGTAACCATTTCACCCAAGTTGATTGCTGCCCTGTCACATAGTTTCTCAAGTACTCCTCAATCCATTTATTCACGATCTTCGTTTGTCCATCCGTTTGGGGGTGATAGCTAGTGCTGGGAGTTAATTCTATGTGAGCCAAACGAAAGAGTTCTTGCCAAAACAAGTTGATAAACCTACTATCCTTGTCACTCAAAATGTTTTTTGGCAACCCATGGAGTCTAAAACCTTCTCTAAAAAGCAGATCTGCAACTTGAAGAGCCTTAAATTCTAAAGTAAAAGCATAGAAATGAGCATACTTAGTGAGCTTATCCACCACAACATAAATACAATCTTTACTTTGTACCTTTGGAAGCCCAGTGATGAAATCCATTGAAATGCTCTCCCATTTCTGATTTGGGATGGGTAAAGGCTGCAACAAACTAGCTGGTAACACATGCTTTGTTTTATTTTGTTGACACACCAAGCATTCTCTCACATGTGGTAATATATCATTTTTCAGCCCCTTCCAAGCAAAACGTTCCCTTACTTGCTTGTATGTCTTGTTGAATCCCGGATGACCAGCAAGAGGAGTATCATGGCAAGCTTTAATTATCCTATTCTTGACCTTGGAGTGAGGCAAAAGATAGACCCGATCCTTGTAGAAAATGAGCTCCTCCACCACCCTGTACCTATCATCAACCTCTTTCCCTTCTAGAATATCATTAGCAAATGAATCTTTAGCATACTCAGCTGTAATACTCACCCTCCAATCAGCAGATATATCAGACATGACACAAAGATAAGGCTTCCTAGAAAGTGCATCCGCGACCACATTGTTCTTGCCTTTCACGTATTCAATATCAAAATCATAGGCTTGGAGTTTGCTTACCCATTTATGTTGTCTATCATTCAAATCTTGTTGATTGAGGAAGTACTTCAAGTTGTTATGATCATTCTTCACCACAAATTTCCCACAAACCAGATACTGTTTGAATTTAGCAAGGGCGTGCATGATGGCCAACATCTCCTTATCGTAGATAGAGAAAGCCCTTTCTGCATTTGTGAGTTTCTGACTCTCATATGCTATGGGGTGCTTATTTTGCATCAACACTGCTCCGATACCTTCTCCTGAAGCGTCACACTCAAGTACAAAAGGAGATGAGAAATCTGGAATAGCCAAAACAGGACACGAGCTCATTACCTCCTTGAGTTTATCAAATGCCTGTTGTGCACTCCAAGAAAAGGCTCCTTTCTTAGTTAGGTTGGTCAATGGCGCTGCAAGCTGGGAGAAGCCCTTCACAAATCTTCTGTAGTAGCTGCAAAGGCCCACAAATCCTCTCAATTGCGTCAAATTCTTGGGTCTAGCCCAATCCTAGATAGCCTTGATCTTCTCCTCATCAACACTAACTCCTCGAGCGCTGATCTTATGGCCCAAGTACAAAATCTCAGTCATCCCAAACTCACATTTTGACATCTTAGCATAAAACGAGTTCTTCTCAAGGATGTCAAGCACCTCCTCTATATGCCTCAAATGTTCTTCCGTCTTACTATAGATCAAGATGTCATCAAAGAAAACCAACACAAATTTCTTCAACTGAAGAATGAATACCTGATTCATGCAAGACCGAAATGTAGCAAGGGCATTGGTTAACCCAAACAGCATCACCAAGAACTCGTAATGCCCATAATGGCACCTGAAAGCTGTCTTATGCACATCCTCATCCCTGACTCTAATTTGATGATATCTTGAACGTAGATCAATCTTGGAGAAGTAGACTGCTCCATGTAGCTCATCTATCAATTCATTGATCCTAGGAATGGGGTAGCGGTTCTTGATTGTCTTCTTGTTGAGTGCTCTATAATCGATGCACATCCTAAGTGTTCCATCTTTCTTTTTGACCAACACCACTAACAAGGCAAAAGGACTCAAGCTTGGACGAATGTGTCCCATATCCAATTACTCCTTAATGGCCTTCTCGATCTCTTCTTTGTATACCCTCAGATGATGATATGGAGTAGTGATGACAGGTTTGGCTCCTTCTTCCAGCTCTATCACATGCTGAAATCCCCTATCTGGTGGCAACCCAAAAGGAATCTCACGAAACACCTTGCACTTTTTGTTCAAAATAGCTTGGATGTCAATGGGAAAGGCTCTCTCTTCTTTCAATGGACTAATGTATGTAATTAAGCACTCTGCTGCCCATGCTACTTCATCATCGGAAGCCACCTCAATGTAGTAAACGTGTCCCCTCCCTTGGCATCTGTGACGTTCGTTCCACTTTTCTTTGCAATAGTAGCACAAGCCCTTCTTACGGAGTTCATTCCTTGACATCTCATGTGGTCCTAGAGGAGGACCCTTAGGTGGTGGATTAGCCTTAATGAAAGGCTTCTTTGGCTGCCCTGCCAATGTACTCTTGAGTCCTTGACAATGGTCTTCCCTTTCTTGGTGGAGTCTTCGAGACTTAAAGCCCTCCGAATAGCTTCCTCCAATGTTGTCGACTCCAAGGCTCTCACCAAACCATGAAAAGAGCTTGATAGACCTTCAATGAAAAAGAATGTGAGTCTTTTATCTGAAACATCCGGTACCATTACAACAAGCCTTTGAAATTCTGAAACATATTCATCCATAGTGTTTGTTTGCTTCAACCTTGTCAACTCCTGGAAATATGCTTCAGGATCTTTCCTATCAAACCTCTCCATTAGCTTTTGTGTGAAGTCCTCATATGTAGTCACCAATCCAAACCCTTGAGTTATGATACCATGGTGCCACCATTCGTGAGCTAAACCCTCCAAGTGTAAGATGGCGAGTCTGATAGCATCATCATCGATCATGGGTCTGAGAGAGAAGTATGTATCTAATTTTTGCACCCATACATGTGCAGTCACTGTTCTCGAACCATCGAAAGTAGGGAGTGAAAGCTTGTTGACTTTATGCTGAAGATCTTTATTCCCACGGTATTGTCTCCCCTCACTTCTTTTGGCTCTGTAAAACTAATCAAAGGGAATTGTTGCTTGAGCTTCAACGTCCAACTTCATATATTATATAATCTTGCACAATGCTACCATAGCTCAGTTGGTCTTCCTCTTCATGCGGTGCCTTTGTCCTAAGCAAGAATTTAGGTTGAGACGGTCTGTAAGTGGATCCTTTGGAGGTTCTACTATATTCTCCCGAGCATTCTGACTGGCCCTCTTCAGCATTGTTGGATCCAGTTTTGTTGTTGTTTACTACAGCAGTAAGGGATTGTAATAATTGCAGCAAAGTCTGATTTGTTTGATCTTGTTTTTCAATGAAAGCTTCGAGC
This sequence comes from Sequoiadendron giganteum, assembly GCA_007115665.2. Classification (NCBI taxonomy): domain Eukaryota; kingdom Viridiplantae; phylum Streptophyta; class Pinopsida; order Cupressales; family Cupressaceae; genus Sequoiadendron; species Sequoiadendron giganteum. The sequence continues at coordinate 576,815,572 of CM021104.1, forward strand.
TTATTGTTTTGATCCTCCATTCTTTCCTTACCCCTGCCTCCTATTCCCTTGTTGTTTTGCATAGCGGTCTCTAGCTTCTTCTTCTCCCGCTTGATTGCCCTTATATCTCTTTGACTTAATTGCATAATAAATCACCCACAAGTTGGTAGGTCTTGTGGCTTTGATACCATTGTAAAAACTCTAGGGCAGAACATAGCTAAATAACCCAACAAATTTAAATTTAAATTGTGCAAACTCAGAAATGAAAACCAAGCAGTATGGACTTCTGAAAAATAACTTTACTCCACAAATTTCAAGTACAGAAAAAATGATTTGATTCTTGATTAATTGGAGGAGTCAAATACAGATTAGAGCGATTACACTCAAAACCAATGATGTAGTCAGGAAATCGTATTCACTGAAATACCAATCGCCTTCAGGTGTCGAACTCCTTTCAGTGATAGCTAGTTATGTTGTGGACGCTGGATTGGGGTGAGATCGACATTGGAGCGAATTGGCCTCTGCCTTGTTGGAACAAATCCGCGTGCTTCCTATGAGGTGATCACCCGCTACAATGTTGCACGATGACTCAATGATGGTGTGGGCGATGTGATAATTGTGTGGGCAGAGATGACGGAGTATGAGGTAATGAAGAGGATGGAAGCGCTCAATGGGCAGTGAATGACGCGATCAATATTGAGTCGCTGCAACTCGTGCATCCAGGGTGGAATGCTCGACAATGGATGGGTGAAACGTCAAATGGTGTATGAAATGGAAGTCTAATGATGAACGAAGGGAGAGGATCAAATGGAATGGCGTGGAGTAGCTGGAAGCCTGCCTGGAGTTGGTGTGAATGTTGTCCTGTGAGAAATGATCGCTCAATCCTGGATCACTCGGCCTGCTCTGATGTCGAGTGGGAACGGACTCCAACATGAACGCCGGCCAGAGCTAGAGGCTCTGCCTGGACGGCGTGGATGTATCGCCTCTCACCAAGTGATCGTTGCCTTAGACTTGAGAGAATGCACAAACTGAGAGAATGTACAAACCAGGAGGAAACAAGCTGAATGAGAATCTGCTAAGTGAAAAAAGCTAATCACGAATCTATCCAGATGCAGCTACGGCGACACTTGGATGACCCTCCTAGGGTGAACTACATCCCCTCTGCACTGAAGGCCAGAACTATGTCCAAACTCGTGATGATCCAATCAGCTGGAATGATCCTTCATAGATACTTAGCCAAACATGCCTCTACAAGTGTAGTCGGCCATAGCAGATAATAAAAAGAATTTAAATTCAAATTCACTAGGTGTCAACACGAACAAGTCAGCCAAAAAGCTATTGTTTTATTATTTATTTATCTATTTAATTAGTGTTAATAAACACTATTGCAAAATTAGGTCGGCCCAAGCTTATTTAAAATTTGGGACATTATAGATCCATCATGAGGAAGTGGACAATGAGGAATAGAATTGCAAAATTGGCCTTAAGAAGAGTTGAGGTGTGGGAGGAAGGGAGTTGGTGAAGGGAGGAAGAGTATAAACTATAAAGTACTCTTATTACAAAGTGCCACAGTAGCTTAAAGTAATGTAAAAGAGATAGAAGATTGCTTAAACATTTTATTCACCTTGAACATCTATAAAAAGCATTGGTATTTTTTAAAATTAATTTTGATGGAATAAAAAAAAGATATGTGCACATGTACACGATAATATTTTAAGAAATCGTTTATGAGCAATCATGTGAGACAATCTCTTTGAAACCAATGTCAAGGAATTGCTCTATGCATCAATAGAGTCTAGTCGCATTTAGTCATTTCTATTATTTAGCTATTTATTCGAAAGGTATTCGATGTATCAATCCTTCACTAACTCTTTTCTTTGTAATTTTTGTTTTTTTTTCAATTATGACCTCCCCTTTTACCTCATTTTCCATATATTACTAATATACTCCAAGCACATTCTCTGATGTGCCTGCCTCAAATGAAAGTAATTGAAAATACAAATTTAATTAAGAGCTTTAGGTTTTCATAGTCCATATTAGTGAAGTTGTAAGCTTCTGAAGAAAAAATGTGTAGCAGACTTTTGTGTCAACCCTTGGGAACCCTGTGATCTATCATCAAGGATTGCAGAAGAGAGAGAAAAGACAAATTCAAGCCAAATTGGCTTTTGCATGACAATCAAAATACATCCCAGTCATTGAATTTCTTGCTAAGAAAATTTTGGCAGCTTGTCTCCTCCAATATCCAGTTGATAACATTTGATCAAGAGACCACATTGGCTTACAAACTAAGTAAATGTTTTGCTTAGTAAAAAAGCTCATCATTATTTCTTGACAAGCTAAGTTGGGCATTGTAAATTATTGAATATTTCAGGTAGCCTCATGAAGCTTATATTTAAGATGTTTTATATTCAGCCCAACAAGAAATAATTGAAAGGATCATACAAAAATTTGACATGAATTCTCTCATTGGAAATAGAGCATTCATATGTTTTAACATTTCCAAAGTGCATGTCAAACGAGGATAGGTAATGAAGATATGAAAGTAGTGACAAGCAATAAGAAATTTGTAATGTCCCCTTTTGGCGCTTAGCCAATTTCCAAGTCTTTCGGAGGCTAACTAGTTAGTTAGGGAGAATTCAAACATTCTTGGAGAACAATCTTGCAGAGCAATTGTTCTTGGGTTTGAGTTCAGTTGGTTACTTGGAGCTCTTAGATATTTTCAACATCAATTTCACTAATGTTGTCTAATGCTGAGAAATAATTAAAAGACAACTTAGTGTAATAGCTCATTGGAAAGGTGATTAAATGCTTGCACTTAATGAATTATTTAATTTAAAGCAAAAGTGTTTTTAGGAAAAAACAATGAAAAAAGAACGAAAAATGGATTTTTTTGAAAAAGCAAAAAAAAAAAAACATTTTTTCGAAAAAACAGCAAAAAAACAAAAAAGTGTTTTTTTGGAAAAAGCAACGAAAGAAGCTATAAAAGGAAGTGTTGGGGGCTCATTTGGTTATGCTGAAGATTACACATATCGTTATGCTACGTGATTGAACCTGCGAGTTCTTCCAAAAATCATTTGAGGACAAAAACCCTCATTTGATTCCTAGTTTCGGATTTAAAAAATAATCCTTAGCTAGTGGAATGGTTCTATTTAGGAATCACGTTGTGCTTCAACGGAGTTCCAGTTCTAAGGTTTCAAAAAGAAGATAATTCAAATTATTTTTGTTGCAGATTTTGGGATTTATGTTTTGGTAAATGTTTGCAAAGATTTTGGACGTGATTAAGAGGTGATCTTTGGTGCTTTGGAGGGAGTTTGATGATTCATCATGGCTGTTTTGACCTACAACAGTTGTACATCAGACCCTCTAACAGCGTTTTTTGTCATAATAGACTTGACACTACACATGCAGTAGTCTATCCGGTGATTTTCAGACCTTCAATATCCTTTACTTGAGTTTTTGGCATTGTTGGATGAAGGGGGTTGCATTGGGAAATACTTACAGCAGTCCATACTGTCCTTTGATGAATTGGGTATGCATTCTTTATGATTTTTGGGTCATTATATTGCTGTCTGGGTAAATATGAGATGAATATCAGACCTTTATGTTGCTGTTTCCATGCATTTTGGAGGCTGTTTGTAGAGAGGAGTATGTCTCTAGTTGTTGGGCATCAACTTGGGGTGTCCTTGGCTGAATGATTTCGGGTGGCTATTTGACCTACAACAGAGGAGTTACAGACCTGCAACCATCCAATCATCTCAGCCTTGTTCATACCAGCACTCTTATTTCTAGGTATACTAAATTGATTGTTGTTTTGGTGATTGTTTTGATGTTAGGGTTGATATTTATCATTGTTACAGCAATTACTTTGCATCAGCTATAGCACATTTCATTATAGATGATTTTCTTGAGCTAACATTGTAACACCAAGGAGTAGTACCGCCAATGATCTACTCATGATATTTTGTGTTACCCCACCCCACCAAAGAAGTGGCTCTTGTTACTCACCCCACTATATAAGTGGCTCAGTGGTTCTCACTCACCGCTGAAAAGTGGAAAAGTTGCTCTTGTTTGTTGTATTCACTCACAACTGAAAAGTGGAAGAATTGGCTTTACATTTTCAGTATTGTATGAGTTTTCCCACTGAAAAGTCGAAATGCTAAGCTAACCCCACTGGATAAGTGGATTACTTTCAGCTGCTTCATTTTCAAGTATTATTATAATCCCATACACCGTATGCTTTCACCTCAACCATACTAGAAACTTGATGATCAGAAAGTGGAAAAGAAAATTGTTTAGCAATTTCCAATTGTTGAGCTAACAAGATTTTCAAAAAAAAAAACTTAAGGGTGATTATTACAAAATTACTAAAATAGCAGTACTACCCTTGAATGATTAGGTATTATTGAAAATGCTAATCTTAAAATCTTATTGGGCCATACACATCTCACCTTTGCCTTCTTCCTTTTGAATTTGGGTTGATCCTTCACTGCTAGCATCCTCCCACAGTTACTAGTGTCTTCCGACTCTATTTTCTTGGGCAATTCATTTCGTGACATATCATGTGCACTAGCACCATCTACAAGGGATTCTATCTTTTTTGCCTCACGATTCTCCAACACTTTGTATTCAATTTCCTTCATATGCATTCGTTCAGCTTCACTCATCCTAGCAACTTGATGTTGATATTCAGAAGGCGCTTCAAGAAGTAACGAGTTCTTTTGGACAAGAAGAATTGGAACACCTGGAACCTACAAAATAACAACATTAAAATGTCAAAAGATAAATAACAAGTCTTAACAAATTTTAAGTCAACTACATGCCTTGGAGGTTTGGCATTCTACACAAACAGGAAACATACTTTTTCAAAACAAAATCCAACAGATTTTAGAAGAAAGGTTTACTTGCCCAACTCAATATGATATCCTCAAAAAACAAATTGATTATGTACCTCCCACTCAGATGAAAATACAATGAAATGCTGACCTGACTTTAAAGCTTAAACCAATAGGTATTGAAACATGCAAGCGATGCAGCAAGAAAGTGTGAAGAAATATATTTTTGCTTTCAGGCTCGAAAGTGTCGTGGCTTCCTAAAAATTGACATCATATGGATCTTGTCAAATAATAGTTTGTAATCTATAAGTATGTACAATGTTACTCTTTGCCGAGATATTATATCTAAATTATACCAACTAGCTTTGTTTTAGTCTGTTTTTTCTTTCCTCTTGCATAGTATTTCAAAATCTAGAAGCTCAAACCTTTATGCAATGAAAGAAACATGTGTCAAGCATACAAACTCCTTTGTTTATCTTTTTATGCTGTAAACAAATTGTGTATAAAGTAGAACTGCAACGTTTTGCTATGTGACCAGATATACTCCCTATCTCAGAAACAACTATCTCTGTCTCCAATAGAGATTTGGATACGATATTCCTTGGATACATCCCTCAGAAACAAATCTGTTATGTATATTATTAAGTTTTGAGTATGACCAAGTAGTGTATCAGATATGGCCACTGCAAACACTAATCCATATCCAACCAAAGTTTTAAAATGAAAAAGCAAAAGAACACTTAAAAACTACAGAGAATGTCAAAGTACCTTATTTTCACAGGTAACACTCATTTTTGTGCTCATATTTAGAGGGTTTCTAGTTAACAAATCTAAGTTTTAACTTGTTAAGGTGATTTTTTCATATATTTTATGATATTGTCATTTTTACCTTTTCCCGCCTATATCATATCCAAAATTTTCTAAAACATTGCCATATCTAGATTGGAAGCCATGCCCATGTTGGTGCTTGTATCTATATCCATTCACCATGGACATTAGCAACAAAAGAAGTATTTTAAAATACGATATGACCACCTTCTTTTAACAAGTTTTTAACATTGATGAGTAAAGTTAGCCTTTTCTATGGTTCAATTAGTATATTGCCTCTAGCTTCCAAATAGGCTGGTCTTTTCTATAGTTCATTAGTATATAGCCTCTTGATGCCAAAGATTCTACATTTTCTTCTCAATGAGTAAATAGTATTTTTGTCACTTTTTCCCAAGTTTCATGATTTTAAAAAATTCACAAAATATGGTTATTTTTATATGTTCCTTTTTATTTTGCATATGAATATATTTTATGCTTTTATGTATGGGCATATCCACACCATACTATGTCCCACGATTCATAAAGATTCCTAAATTTTGTTAGACTCTCATGTGAAATCTCAATTCAATTCTAATGATATGTATTAAGGTTCTATAATGTATATGACAAATGCCTTATCAATGTTATCATTCAAATATTTGAAATTTCCTACATTTTCTAATTTTCCCTATTTTTTCAATGGTCAATCCCAGTCATCCCCTAAAAATGCCCTTACAAAAAATCTGTCCCAAAGACACGTCTCCCCACCCCCTACCATTCCCATCCTGGAAACTTGGTGTAGCATTTAAATAGTAAAGTAAACAAATAGTTAGTGGTTAGTAAATAGTCATTAGTTAATTTTATATAGTTAGGGGCTAAGTTAGTCAGGTTGTTTGTTGGTTACAACAACACTCAATTATGGACAAGAAGGGGTCGAAAGAATAGTGTGATGAGCTAAAAAAAAGTCCTAAATAATAGGTCATAAATTTCTATATGTACATCCTTCAGACTTAGAGTGTGCAGCAACGATCCTAATATGGTATCAGAGCAAGCTTCAGAAAGGATTGTAAGAAATTTTAATTTGTGAGTGAGACCTGTTAGTTTTCAGACCATGGCAAACAGATTTTTCCCTCAGAAAATTCTATCCTACCTGCAAAAAGCTTAAAATGAAAAAAAAAATGCAATAAAAACAACAGATCTAAGTACACTAAATTACAAAAACATAAAATATGAACAGAGAACACTGACAGATCTGAACTCTTAATACTGCATCTATCTTCTATTAAAACTGAAAAGAAGTACACTGCATGAGAATGAAATTTTGTAAAAGAGACTCTACATGCACCATAATTAAAATTAGAATATGTGCCCCTTAATCAGACAACTGCACTATGAATCCAACTATGAGAAACTAAATGAGGTGGCAAGTAAGTCCACGTTGAGCTTACAACTTACTTGAGTGACTTAGTTTGATTGAACAATCAACTAGTCTGACTAATCAGTCAACTTAGTCTAACAATTAATAACTCATAATCACTCAAGTCTCAAATAGTTTAACTGAGCGCTAATCTCAAAGAAGACTCTCTACATAGCTGGGTTATATAACTATGTCCTCTCCATAATGATCTATCTGCTGCACACAGGTCTGGATCTGCTGCTATCACTGTTGTGTCATCACTGTGAGAATGCTAGTCAAGCAACTCAAGATAAAAACTCTAACTAGACCTTGAAAAAAATGTTGCATTCTTTGCACCATTGGAGCTACATCTCAGTGTGTTTTGCTGATTCCAATGCCCTCCACTGTGCTCATGCTTTCCAGAAAATCTGGAGATGTTCTAGAAATTGAAAGGATGTTTTTGGCAATGGTGTTTGGCTGGCTATGAAAGCACTGAAAGGTGCGGACTATGAAACATTGAGTAGCAGCACACTTTGGTCATCTGCTGTACATTTTGTGTAGTATGTAGAAGAGTGCACCATAGTATTGAGGATGCCACAAAGAGGGCAGTGTGAAGTTCGCCAACATGAAAAAGAAGCCAACTTGGAAAAAGCCAGTTGAAGCATCAAAACAACAAAAATTACCTCCTGATCTGAGCTAGGTATTAGGAAATAGAAAGATGTACTGCAGTCAAAGTGGAAATCTGAGGACTTGACACAGCCTGGAGAAAACATTTCAGTGTCTAAGTGGCAAGGAATTGGCATTTGGAGCCTTGCTAGGCCAGCTAAAGTTGTAATTTCGACCAGCCTATGTATGCAGTAATAAGAATGATGGCATGAAGAGAAGAACGTCCAAGGAGGTGTGTAGGCAACAGGCAGAAGTAAAGAGCCAACCAAAGCTTTTAATATAAAGTTTTGTTATAAATTGTTTTCTTAAAATTTTAGGGCCACAGTTATAGATAATTTGGCAAAACCTTTTAAATATTATATATGTGAGAGAGACACACAAACAGAGACACCGACATATATTAAACTATAGAAAATACTGAAATATTTCAGCATAGTAAATGGAGAATCAAATTAATTCGATATCTCCACTTTGGCAATGAGTTTTCTACCAAGGTTTTTTCTAGTAGGTAGATAATACCTTTGTTAAATATCCACCGAAAGGAATTTGCTTCAGCTCTCATGGGTCGTGAGAAATAATTCTTTTTGTCAAATAGTGCATTTTCAGTGGTACCCAAAACTCTTTTTGATCGAGGGGGGAAGCCCACTCCAATTGAGAAGACAGTTGTTGTTGAGAAGTTTGAAGGGAGATACTTCCACTTATGCAAGTCAAGCTACAAATTGTGCTGATCAAAAAAGACCTATGAGAAGTCATGAACACACCAAGGTCACACACCCCTAATTAAGTGGTGAAGTGGACTACTAAAAGCCAAAAAGCAATAGCATAATTGATCTTTGATTGTTAGATGCACATCTGCATCACTTAGATCTCTCCAAGGTTTTGAAACAAGTCTGGGATGATATCAATGCATTGTTTGAATCACAAGCATCAAGTGCAAAGATGACCCTAAAAAGATGCTATTTGGATTAAAGATGCACGAAGGCAACAATTTCATCTATCACATAAAATAAGTTTCACTTCTAATGAATTAGATTACAGGGATAAATGCCAAGGTAGCTAATGTTGATGCTAGCTGACCTGTTGAATATTATGTTTGCTAATATGCCACTATTGTGTCCACATTGACCAAAATTAATCCCTGCTTGGAAAATAATTTCTTCTTTAATTGATGAAGAAAGTCAAGTCAACAACAAGATTAAGGAGGAATCAGCACTATTTATAAAGAAAAAGACTAAAATTTCTAATTGATTTCAAGAAAAAGTCCTTCATCCACCAGGGCAAATCAGATGTAGACATGAAAGGATCAATTTGTGCACTTTTAGAGCACACAATGGGGTCATATTGTGATGAACTGTGTTCGACAAGTAAAGGGCTTGTTAGGCAGCAAGTTGAAGACATACAAGGCATAGGTTGCCAATCTTGGTACTGGTTTGGGTTTGGCTTCACAGGTTCAATAAAAAAAATTGGGTTTTGGGTTCCTTTTGGGTTCCTTTTGGGTTCATCCATAAAAAGCATATAAAAATCAGAAATATATACATATTTGATATTTGCAGCAGTAATTATGTTCAAAGTACCACATAACATCATATAATAAACAAAACCTCCATGAAATATTAAAAACTAGCACTTGCACCTATAGGAGGTTCAAGGGATATGCCGATAGGAAATGAAAAGTAAAATATAATTATTATTTTAACGTTAAATAATTAATTATATAACAACATAAATATATACACGTTTTGATTACAAATATGATTTTTGATTTGTAAAAATAATCATTGTATAATAAAACATGCAACAAATAGTACACGTATTTAACAAGGAAACCCGGGGACGCGTCCCCCCCCCCAAAATGCCCCGTACCCGTTTTCGGGACGTACCGGGTACCGGGGGACAGCAGGGGGACGGTAGGGGACCGTCCCTCTTTTTTCAAAAAACTCAGGAAACGTGCCGGGGACGAGGGGACGGCGTTGACTAGAAGAGGGACGGCTGACTGTCCTCGGGGACGGCCAGGGGACGGCTGAGCCGTCCCTCGACCGCCCAAGGGACGGCCGGCCGTCCCCCGCGCTTTAGACACTTATAACTTTAAAAAAAATCGCAATTTTAAAAAATTTCGGCCAAGCATACGTGGCATGTGTGGGCCCCATTTATTTTGACTCTCTTATGAAAGGAAAAGGGCCTCTCTAACCTCATTATGTGCATTTTGTTTGTTTGAGCAGCCAAGGGTTTGAGAGCAAAAGAAGTTGCAGCCATTGAAGGAGAAGGAGCAGCAGCTTGAAGGAGAAGAGGAGGTTGAAATAGTGTTGAAGGGAGTGCAAATCCACTAAAGAGGTATGCATTTTCTTTCCCTATTTTTTTTTTTTCATTTTTTTGCAAAATATGAAGCATACATTGTCTGATTTTTTTTATTTTTTTGCATTTTCAGTTTAAATTTGCATTCTAAAAACAAAAAACATGAGCAGCAGTGAGAATGCAAGTGATAGTGAAGTTGAAATGCAAATTAGAAGACAAAGTGGTGGGGGTGGTAGTAGAACTAGAGAGCAAAGAAGTGAAAGAACCCCAATCCAATGCCATCCTTCATCGACCAATACCAAAACTATGCAAGACACCCATTAAACCCAAAAAAACCATTCCTTCGATATGTTACACCCGTGGGTGAAAGACAAAAAAATTCAGGGGGGAGTAGGGTTTGGTTTTGCCATATTTGTGAAAAAGACTTTAGGGGCAGCTACACAAGAATTAGGTCTCATTTTTTGGGTGAGGTGGGCCATGGAGTTAGAATGTGTCCTTCATTGACAGATGCCCTATTTTTAGAATGCCAACAAATTCAAATAGAGTGTGATGGTGGGGTTCAAGGTGGGTCTCCTTCTTTCCCAAGTGCACAATCATCCATGCCTGCTCCTAGTCCTTCCACGGTTGGTAGTAGTGGAGTTCTCTTAAGAGCAAAGAGGAAGGTGAGTGGTAGTGGTAGTGAAAAGGCAACCTCAGTTGAGTCCCTATTTAATAACCAAGCACGAGAGAGTACTGAATCCGCCATTGCCAAATTCTTTTTTGCACATGCCATTCCATTTCATGTGGCTCGTTCCTCTTATTTTAAACAAATGGTGAGAGAAATAACCACAGTTGGTCCTTCATTCATACCCCCTGGAGATCATAAGCTACACACCACCCTCGTAGACAAAGAGTACTCCAAAGTTAATGTGTTAATGGAGGACATGAGGCAAACGTGGATGAGGACGGGGTGCTCTATAGTGATGGATGGGTGGACTGATTGTAGACGTCGGCCACTCATCAATGTCATAGTCACATGCCCTACTGGTTCTTATTTTCTTAGAGCCATAGATTGTTCGGGGAAACGTAAGGATGCAGAATTTTAGTTTTCCATTTTGAAAGATGCTATAGAGGAGGTTGGGGCTGCAAATGTGGTGCAAGTGATCACCGATTCTGCACGTGTGTGCAAATCGGCTGGGTTGATGGTGGAGGGTCAGTACAGGCACATATTTTGGACCCCATGTTGTGTTCATGCATTGAACAATGCATTGAAAGACATAGGGAAGTTGGATTGGGTGAAGAAAATAGTGGCAGAAGCTAGAGATATTCAAATGTTTATTTGCAATCACCACACCTCACTTGCTCTCTTCAGAACATTTTCAAAGAAGGAATTTCTCAAACCTGTTGAGACAAGGTATGCCACTCACTTCATTTTGTTTCACTTTCAATTTGTATTCATAATCTGATTTTGTTTTAAATTTTTAATTTTTAATGAATCAATGAATGAACATTGAATGTAGATATGCCACATACTTCATCTTGTTAGAGAGGATGGTAGAGGTGTATGAGCCTCTACAAGCAATGATGGTCAATGCAAAGTGGGCTAGATGGCCTAATGCAAGTTCTACGGACAGAAAGAATGTCAAACAAAAGATCCTCGATGACGATTGGTGGGCCAATGTGAGGTAAGACATTAGATGGCTGATTTTCATATTAAATTTCTGATTTTAATATTTTAATTTTATTGTCCAATGTTCCAATTTTTGAAGTTTCTAACATGTCAATTAACTTGTCAACTAATTATTTTGAACTTTTTGTTTGCATTTTGCAGATATATTTGCTCCTTCATCTCCCCTATTGTAGATGTCATCAGATATGCTGATACAAACTCTCCTAGTCTTGGAGAGATTTATGAGACATTTGACAGTATGCTTGGGAAGATCAAGCAAGTTATTTCGACAAAGGACCCCACTTTGGATTTATATGAGCAACACATTGGGCCCATTGTGACTCGAAGGTGGAATATAATGAACACCCCGCTTCACATGGCTGCCTTTGCTCTAAATCCAAAATGGTATGCACCAAGGCCTGGTAGGGTGCCTCCATGTGATGATAGTGAGGTTTTAGATGGGTTCACACGGGCCATTGAAAAGATTTATCCAGCAGAGCAGGCTTCACTAGTTCGGTCACAATTCCTAGACTTTGCAAATCTTTCGGGCCCAAACTTGAGTAAACCACAAGCGAGGTTGGATAGAGCTATATTAGCTCAATCAAACCCTATTGGATGGTGGACCTATCATGGGAGGGATACACCGCAGTTGAAGACACTTGCTACTCGCCTTCTTGCACAGGTTGCTAGTTCCTCTGCTGCAGAGAGGAATTGGTCCACGTATAGCTTTATCCACTCCCTCAAGAGGAATAGACTTACCTCTAGACGAGCGGAGAAGCTAGTGGCCATTCATAGTGCTCTTCGGCTTCAGGATCGGCAGACTCCAGAGTATCGACAGACTCCAGCTCTACGGTGGGATATTGATCCCGAGGATGTGGCCCAGGTAGATGAGGAGGAGACAGTTGAGGGTTTGGTTGGGGTTCCGTTGGTTGAGGAGGAGCATCACAGTGGCAGTGACTCAGAGGATGACTTTGATTTTGATGCGGTTATGAGGGATGATTAGGGGCAGCAGTGCTCTTTGACTTTGTTTATTCAGTATTCTGTATTCATTACTGACAGTGTATTTTGATTTTCATAGCAAATTTGAAAACTATATGGCAGCAATGTAGCCTTTGGGCATTTTGATATAAGTTTATAAATTATAACTTGGAGGTTGTTTCATGATTCGTGTATGTTAATTTTGAATGCGTATTGAGTATTGGCATAATGTTGGACACAAATGTTATATGTTAGTGTTCTATAATGTGTATTATGCATGCCTTATCCATGTTATCATATGAATATTTAAAATTTCCCTATATTTTTAAAATTTTCCTTATATTTTTATATAGCCGTCCCCTGCCGTCCCTAATTTTGGCCTCAAAAAATCGGAAACTTGGGGACTCGTCCCGCCGTCCCCTGCCGTCCCCATCCCGGAAACTTGGGGTAACCTTGGTATTTAATGATATGTCAAATGCCTATTTCGCTTGAGAAAGCATAGACCCTACCCATATCAGATTGGCCCAAACTCAGCTCAATGAATTTTCATCATACATCTTATAAAATATACTAAAGATATAGGATATTACATTCAATTATTTGAAATTATATATGCAGGAAATGAAAGCGTCAATTTTTTTTAACACCTTGTTGTGCTGATTGTTAAATGTCTTTTGTCTCCAAAATATGGAAAGGTTAATCAACTTTTACACTAAAGAATGTTTTAAGAATTTGTCAAGTTGGAGAAACATGTGTTTTGAACAAACTATCTGCAGCAGATTTGAATTAGTGTTAGATTTGAGCCAGATATTGGGGGTAGAAATTAGATCTTCACCACCAGCCCAGACATCCCTTGAATTTAAAGTAATGAATTTCACATCACCGTAGCATCAACAGATTGACAGAATTGGCCACTTCCAAGTTCCAAGTATGATGTTTTTAATAGTAGTGGATAGTTTTGAGGTAATGTTTCTCCAATGATGTTAGGCAAATAGATTTTTTCTTTTAAGGATGAAAATGAACGGATGATAGAATATGATGAGGTTTAGGCATTTTTGAAATTTGGGCATGTGAGCTGTTTGACAGAGTGCCTCAAAGAAATGTGGTCTTGTGGAATGCCATGATTGTAGGATATGCACAAAATGGAATTTTTAGCAAAAGCTTACACACTTTCAAGCAAATGCAATTGGCAGGTGTAAAGCCAAATTCCATAATTGTTGCTTGTATCCTGCCTACCTGTGCCAAAATGGGAGCTTCAGAACAGGGTATAGACATTGATCAAAGCATAAAGGAACAGGGATTTTTGTCAATTGTTATATTTGCACCTGCCCTCCCTAGTAGACATGTATACGAAAAATGTGGAAGCATAGACAAGGCACGTGAACTGTTTGACAGAGTACCTCAAACAAATGTGTCGTCATGAACTGCAATGACTGCAGGATATGCACAAAATGGATTTGTTGAAAAGGCTTTTGAAGCATTCAAGCAAATGCAATTGGCAGGTGTAAATCCAAATTCTAAAACCTTTGCCAACATCCTCCCTCATTGTGCCAAAATGGGAATTCCTAGTGCTAAGTAAATGAAATCTGATTTATGAGACAACAAACAACTTACCTCTAGATTCTAGACAAATTGTATCATTCTATAACTATGCCGATGAAAAAAAATGGGTGGAGTCTGCAGGAAATTCTCATATGTTTCAACTGCAGATTCATTGCATTGAAATCCTATGGTAGATCCAATCACTGCAGGAAGTTTCAAATGAACTCCAGAAAGGTTTATATGCTTTTTGCATTTCCATTACAATAATTAATAGATGAAAACGCTAAATTTAATACACTTAGTTTGATGTTATTGCTGCAATAATTTACTCTATAATTCAACAAGCATTATATAAATAGTTGCTTATAAACTTTCAAAGCTCATGATTTGCAACTTGATACAAACAATTTCAAGAAAAAAATCAATCCTCTTGACAGTGTCATTGTAAGTGACTGAACATGTCAACTTAAGATTCCATGGACATAAAAGCAGCTATCTCAAGCTTAAATTGGCAATCTAAAATATTAACAATTTAGAGCTTTGCTTTACTGTAAATGTCATAGAGAAAATCTTGCATAAGTCCTATAATAAAAGAGTAATGATAACGAAATGTAATCAATCCAAATATTAGTTGTATATACCAAATTAACAACAGGTGTGTCAGTCTGATATGGCATTTGCATAAACTGGGTGTGTGACAACAGAAAAAATTCCAATCCTCTACCCAATCTAGTGGGGAAGGTAAGCATTCAGAGATTTAAGGGTATGCAGATAAATAATCTTCTCAATGTAATGGATAGTACATTAAAAAAAAATTCAGGGTCTTGTGCCCAATAAAATATGAAAAATATACAAGCATTGTTAATAAAGTGCCAATACCCCAGAAGGATATGTAGATCATGTTTACAAACATACTCCTTGTGAATGGCCCTAACAAGCAACTGCTTATGAACTAGAGACCCAATATCTTGTGTTAACCTATTTCAATAAATCTCTCAAAAGTTCAGAAACCACAGACAAATAATGTAGAGGTCAATAATTCGCAGTAACAACTCCGCAGCCTTCAAAAATCAGCATGATCTTGACCCTAATTGATAAATCCCTTTAAATGACCTGAACTAACTTAATGACAAGTGCACAACATGTCAGCTGTTTCATATCCACACTTACACCAATGAAGGTAATAATACTGAAAAGGGTGAGGAGAATACCATTTCCAGCCTAAACTAATGCTCATAGAATTTCAAACTGAAACTTGATCGAGACCATTAATCTCAAACATGGTTTCATGATTACGCAGTGGAGCTTCATCGGTTGTGTTGTCATCGGAATCCAATGCAAACCGGGATCCAATTTCATTCAACATTCGAAACATCCAAATCTTGCAATTCTTTTGAGTGTTCACTCAACAGTTTATAATTCATAACATCAAATTTCGCATACTCTGTGCTGAGATATGAATAGGCACGAAGCAGATTGATCAACAGTAGAGCTAGATGACAGTTGAATTGAAGGGTGGCCATGGCCATTCCTCTGTGACCATTAGCTTGACTGTTGCAATGGATAGTATAGTCCCCTCCAATATTTTCAGATATTTTACATCCATGAACAATCCATCTAGTGAAAAATGAAATACCCATCTGAATAAACCAAGTCCCCTGAAGAATTAACGCCATATTGAAGCCTAAAGGAGGTAAAACAAAACCTGGATATGGGATCTCCAGGGCTTTACATAAAATACAAATACAAATGGGCAACAAAATTAAACTATAATACCTATTTTCAAGTTTTGTTGAGCCCTCCTCTTGAAGGTAAAAAACGAGGAATTCCTCATCAAATGCCAAAAGAGCAATCAAATTACAGGCCTCCCAATGCAAAGGAAGCAACTGGGTGCACTCGAAACAATAGAGACAATTGAATATAGTAAGAAAATCGATGCCACACCTAATTTTTTCTAGTCCTTGGATTGTAGTTGCAACTCCATTGACAATGAATCAAGTTGCAAGGGCGCCTATGAATGCGAGCTCTTCAGTATAGAAATGTGTTTTCCTGTAGATTGTGAATCTTGAGGCGATGAATGTGATTCAGTGAGATAGATGGATCGTATCAAATCTTAACATTCATTACTTCTATCACAGGTAGAGTGGTGGACGCAATTTAGTCTGGCATATGACATTTAATTCCTCAACACCAGTCATTGTCACCATTGAAAATACAGGTAGAGTGGTGGACGCAATTTAGTCTGGCATATGACATTTAATTCTTCACCACCAGTCATTGTCACCATCGAAAATTGCGTTGAAGTGAAGTGACAGAATGGCAGTCGAAAACTACCTTCTCCAAAATCTAAACTAAAACCTGTTTACCAGCAAGCGTGAGACAGGTTTTCAGGTAAAATATGGACTTGCAAGTCCACAATAAAAGCCTATCGGCTAATTATTAAAAATAAAAAATATGACAATGTCAATTAGTCAAACTCAAATGCCATGATATATATTAAATTTAAAATTAACAATGTCAAGTGTCAACAATCAGTCATCACTGATCAGGCATCAATGTCATATGGGTCCTTAAATATATCATCACCATCCATATTAGATGATGCAGGTACTAGTATATTAGAAGAATCACAAACAGTGGCACTGACACTCTCATGCTTGCTAGCTAGCTCGTCAAGTGGAGCAAGGTGGGAAGTAGTAGCATCCAAGTCAATATGCTATGTCTTGATATCCCACTTCTTTGGGTCCCCTTCCTTGTAGCTGATTCATTTTTGTGAAATGAGACACAAATTGGAATGCACATACACTAAGTCATTTGTCTCTTTTGAGTGCAATAAGTTATGTTTTACTGAGTGGATGGAGTATGTGCTCCAATTCCTCTTGGATGTAGATGAGCTAGCAATCTATTAAGACAAAATTAGAGAGTTAGAGTTATAAACATAAAAAAATTAATTTTAAATTATAAATGAAACTTCAAAAATAAAAAAGATTTTTTTATAAAACTTACTTGCAATAAAATTTTGATCACAAGAGGTTGTAGTGTGTGAATAATTGGCCATGGAAGTACCACTAACTATGAACATCAACCTTGAACTTGTAACGAAGAGCATCAATATTAAAGTCATTGGAGTGTACAAAATTCGTGAACTCGAGTCTAACTGCATCCCACATGTCAAGATCAATGAAGAATCTACAAAGCATTTCCTTGTACCCTTGGCTAACTTCAAGATCTCTACATGGGGCAATCCTTGTCAACGCAGAAAGGATCTCAACACTATATATTTGGGACTCAATGGAAAGGCAAGTAGATGTAGTGGAGTGGTCATTTTGTTCCATATCTCTTCAATAATTTTGTATAGTTGTTTGATGAAAATTTCTTCAATATCCTACTCTTTTGCATTTATGATGGCTTTCATCTTCTCAATTATTGAATCAACGCCATTATATATCTCTTCCAAACAAGGCCTATCCATGTCAATATAATGGATCATACTCAATATAGGCTCAATGAAATTGAAGAGATATTCACCTCGATCCCATGAAATATTATTTAGGATCATCTACTTAATATTTGTTGTCCTTGCAATGCTATTGCCTCCATATGGACCAATTTTGGTCAATGGCCATGTTAGAGAGTACCTCCCAAACCTTCATAGGTCATCTTAAGACAATTGTGTTGGAGGCAAAACAGGTATTAGCAACCTGTTCAATACAAATCAAAATTTAAAAAAAAAAGAATCTTAACTTCTTATAGAAGAAAACATAAACTTAACAACAACAACAAAAAGAATTACTAAAGTGAAACATAATATTAAAATTTAAAATATTTAATAAATCTTATTGCTTCACTTATCCAATTTTGAGAAAGTTTTGAATATGCTTTAAAACATATGGTGGTTGGTGATGAACATTTGGATGTCTTTAGCCCCACTATACACTTGTTTGATCCAATCAATTTTGGTGCTAAATTTTTGCTGCATAAGGTTGAGGAAGTGAATTGCACAAGGTGTCCAAAAGATGTGTGAATAACACTTCTCAAACAATAAACAATAAACCAACTACTCTATAATTTTGACATGTCCATTATGACTTCAACAACATTTCAAAGCCCCATTTCCTCAATGGCTTGATATTGAATATTAGCAATAAATGCAACATCCTTCACCTCCCCCTAACAATCCATTGCTTAAAAAGCATTGTCCCTTTAAGGGATGCTACAATAACATTGATCAATAGCCAATTTTTTGCATCCTTCCATCCATCAAAAATGATGGATACCCTCATCTCTGTTGATGTTGTAGCTTTGGGCTACATACTTCCGCCTTGACTATTGCACAGTAAATTCATATAGCCTAACGGCTATTCATTTATTTATTAAAGTGAAGAGGCGCTTCACTTGGCAACATAATATAACATTTAATTATAGTGAATAATTAAATAGGGCCGACCTAAAGAAATAATATTTATTATTTGCTAATTCTTTATGAGGCCGACCTACATGAAGTGTCATATTGTTTTGTATAAATACAAGGTGATGATCACCTCATTTGATCATCAAGTTCATTCATTCATTCGCACTCCTTGAATAAGTTCACACTTGAGCAGCAGATCATCATCTCGAGCAGCAGATCATCATATTGTTGCAGCGAATATATTTCAAGGAGAGATATATTCATCTTGTATTTTTGCATCTAGGAGAGGTGCTATTATTCATTGTATCAAATTCGGCCTTGTGTTGGGCCTGAGTTGTAAGCAGATTTCTGCTCTTATTCCAGAATATATAAGCGATATATTTGCTGGGTTTTTCCCCTTCAAGTTGGAGGGTTTTGCCAGGGTATCTTGTGGTGTTCATTGTCTTATGTGTTGCAATTTCTGTTTATTGTATTTCTGATCGTAAAACTAACAATCTCGACCCAAGAATCCCTTGAGGGCTTCAATGAATCCTCTACAAACTTCACCTCCTTTTCCAATAAAGTGCTACACACCTTCTCAAAACTCAAGCCCTTTGTACCCTTTTGGATTCCCATTAATTTCTTTGACTATTTATTGCCAATATGGTGAGAAAACAACATTGAAAGCCAATACATTTGCATAGACACATCTTGAAATGTGTTGATCAATAATCTCACGAGATTCATTATGAAATGTCATTTCCAACAATCCCTTTGATTCCTTAAGTGTTGTAGGTTGGTGTACAAGCGTGGCAAAAAATGAGTAATCTCACGAGATTCATTATGAAATGTCATTTCCAACAATCCCTTTGATTCCTTAAGTGTTGTAGGTTGGTGTACAAGCGTGGCAAAAAATGAGTAGTTGTCTACAAGTTGAAAGATTGGATGGTCATGGAGGAGGCTTCATTCCTCAAGATCCTTTCTTTAGCAAAGGATGGTTTGATTTACAACCTATTATTTCATCTACTTTTTCCTGCTCATTAATATATGTGATGACTTTCTCTGCTAGGATGGGTACATTATTTTTTCCTAGGCAAGCTTTGATGCCCATCCCAAGAATGCGACACAAATGGGCTTTCACCCAATTGTATGAGTTTGAATATTGAACATCACACCCATTGCAAATCCAAATATAACCCCACCTACAAAGAACCAGCCATACCAAAGTAACATATTTGGGTCTATTTTAAAGTGGGGTCAACCCATAAAAGTTGAACTAGCTGCCGTTGTAAACCCTTTGGCAACAAATTCAATAAACAACACATTTGAAACAAATGAAAACAAACTATATATATATATATATATAGAGAGAGAGAGAGAGAGAGAGAGAGAAAACCTGATTGAGTTTAAAAAGTTTATGCATATGTCATTGATTCATAGAAGAAAGGGGGAAAAAAAAGAATTTCAAACAAAACACAAAAATGTAGGAAAAAGACCAAAAACACCAACCTCTTTTGCCAAAATTTTCCTCTACATTCTCATTCGTAGAAAATGGGCTCTTGCACACGCGTAGGAATAGCAAACCAATCACCTTGGAACCTTCACTGATCAATCTTCAATTCTATTTGTTTGATGGCAAGCAAGAATGAAAGTTCAGCAAAAATGAACGACTTTTGTGTTTTGCATTCACAATGAGGTAAACTACTTTGTTTTTGTCTTTCAAATGCCTTGGAATGAGGTTTTTTGGGTTAGGGATGCATTCAAGTCAAAGTCAAATGACTTAAAGCATTTTAAGAAAAGCAAAACAAAATTTAAAAAAATCAAAATAATATGATTCGCACGTGGTTTCACTAAAACTAGTTGGGGTTTGATCTAGGCTTGCCTAAAAAAACCCACGATCATCAAAGCATCCCTTAGACGCACCCCTACCCGCCCCAAATCAAAATCCATGTCCAATACAAACCAAACCCAGACCCAACGTATACTTCTAGCATGTTGATGTTATAGTGGTTGGAGATATCCTTCGCCCTATTTAAAATAATAAATGATAAATAAATAAAAGCAAGTCTGACTTGCTATAAATAAATAATTAAAAAGTCTCCTTGTTTTGTGAAAGAGGCTGACCCTAAATGAAGAGACACCTTGATTTGTATATATACAAGGCAATGATCATTCAATTTATTCAAAGATAAAATCGCACTTCAAGGAGGAGTTCGCACTTTTGCAGTAGATCGACATATTGCATCAAGCAGATTGATATCAAGGAGAAATCATATTGTTTGTATATTTGCATCTAGGAAGAGGTGCTATCCTTCATTAAATCAGATCGGCCTTGTGTTTGGGCCAAGTTGTAAAGCAAATTTCTGCTCTCCTCATTAAATATATAAGAGATATATTTTGGCTGGGTCTTTCTCCCTCAAGAAGGAGGGTTTTCCCAAGGTAAACTACTATGTTAATTATTTATGTGTTGCATTATTAATTGCTTACATTTCTGATCCTAAAACTAACATGGTACCACAGCGGATTTAAGACAAGACCTGATCAGATTTGAGCAAATTTTGTGGCCTTTGGCCAAATTTGGAATTGCTGAAGGAATCGATTATTTGGGAGAAATCGATATTGGAGTAGTAGCAATTGAAGGAATTCAATTCAAAAGGGAAATTTGGATTTTGTTGGCGGAGTTCGAATTTTGCAGCAGGAAGCCATCCTTCAGTCAACTTTTCATCTAGGGCAGATCTTGAAGGCAAAAGGTTGCAAATTATTTTAGACCTAAGGGCAGATCCTTGAAGGTGAATTTGTGCAGAAAAAGAAGATGGTGATCAGTGTCAAGGTAGAAGATAGAATTGATGGAGCCACAAACTTCAACTCTTGGAAACCCAAGGTACTCATTGCATTAGAGGAGAATGATCATCTTGATTTTGTGGAAAGTGATATGCCTAAGCCTTCCGATGATACTGAGAAAATCCAATGGAAGAAAAATAGCACGAAGGCTAGAAAGATCATGATAGACTCTGTGATGGATCACCTAGTACCGATCATCTCCAAGTTGAAGACAGCTAAAGAAATGTTTGACACTCTAAATGGATTGTATGAGATCAACAACACCAGCAGAGCCCTTGCTTTGAGACAACAACTTCACCATGTGATGATTCAGTCATCTCTTTCTTTATGAAGATTGCTGATTTGAGAGATCAGTTGAGCGCTATTGGGGATATAATTGCAAACAGAGATCTTGTTATGTTGGCACTAAATGGTCTTCCTCATTCTTGGGAGCCCTTTATCCAAAGCATCAGTGGGAGATCTAAGTTCCCAAGTTTGATCGTCTTCGAGCTGATTGTATTCAAGAAGAGTCTGGGTTGGCAGCAAGAGGAATTGGGCGAAACTATCATGATATAGAAAATCAAGTTTTTGATACACATACTTCTAGAGAAAGAGGCAAAGGAAGAAAGAGGAATAGAGACTGAGAATCAGATTCTGCCCCAAAACCGAAGAAGAAGAAGGATCTCTCTCACATTCAATGTTTCAGGTGTGACAAGTACGATCACTTTGCTCGAGATTGAAAATTAAGGTCTACACAACATGTTTCTACTGCGAAAATTGACATAGGGACATCTCAAAAGGAGCCTAACTCTAAAGTTGATTTAGAAGGTTTCTTATTCTAAAGTCGATCAATTTCTTCGAAGTGGAGGAAATAACATTCAAAGGGAGTCTGACAAACCATTAGAGGCAACCTTGGACGAGGAGGTCAAGAGGTTGATGCAAGTAATTGAAGCTTCAGAGGAAGTCACATTATCATGAAGATTTGTGTAGTGTATATTTCTCTGAGACAGAGAAATATGAGGTGAAAGCCCTTGTAGTGTATATTTCTCTGAGACGGAGAAATATGAAGTGAAAGCCCTTGACGTGTATATTTCTTTGAGATGGAGAAATATGAGGTGAAAGCCCTTGTAGTGTATATTTCTCTGAGATGGAGAAATATGAGGTGTGAGCCCTTGTTCATCTCTGAGACTGAGATGAGACGTCATGTTGAGTGACTCCATGACGATATCACGTTGAGGGACTCTGTGATGAACTCTTTTCCACAAATGGGTGTAGCCATTGTGGATTTCATGACATGGATATCTAGAAGGATACCTCCCTAGCTAAGAGGGAGTGTTGATGTTATAGCGGCTGGAGATATCCTTCGCCCTATTTAAAATAATAAATAATAAATAAATAAAAGCAAGTCTGACTTGCTATAAATAAATAATTAAAAAGTCGCCTTTTTTGTGAAAGAGGCTGACCCTAAATGAAGAGACACCTTGATTTGTATATATACAAGGCAATGATCATTCATTTGATCATTCAATTTATTCAGAGATAAAATCGCACTTCAAGGAGGAGTTTGCACTTTTGCAGCAGATCGACATATTGCATCAAGCAGATCGATATCAAGGAGAAATCATATTGTTTGTATATTTGCATCTAGGAAGAGGTGCTATCCTTCATTAATTAGATTGGCCTTGTGTTTGGGCCAAGTTGTAAAGCAAATTTCTGCTCTCCTCATTAAATATATAAGAGATATATTTTGGCTGGGTTTTTCTCCCTCAAGAAGGAGGGTTTTCCCAGGGTAAACTACTGTGTTTATTGTTTATGTGTTGCATTATTAATTGCTTACATTTCTGGTCCTAAAACTAACATAGCAAACTAGTAACTCAAAATTAGAGTAGTGGCAAAGACTGGTTTTGCAACACATGACAAAGACACTCCCCGCAAGGACAGTGAGGAGGAATATGTGTACTAAATTGTATCAAGAATTTTTCCTTTTGAATAGATGTGTTTATCCCTATTCACAAGGAGTTGTTAAGTGTGTACAAGGTTCCCATTAAAGATTTTTTTGATGTATTAAATGGAGGCCCATGCCACACTTGTGAATTGTAGAGTTTGTCCCTATTCATTAAGTGTTGAAATTCAATAGAGCTCAATCCAACTGATCATCGATGGTTAGTCATGTGTCCTTAGTCACAAGGTGTTGTGAACAGTTGTTTGTGTCCCTGTTTGCAATTGTGAAGGAGGATAGCATGTGCCCCTATCCACACTTGTTGCAAGATCTTGGTAGTTGAGTGTGTCCCATACTTGGTTGATTGCTCAGTGAGGTCATTCCCACTGAGGCAAGCAACTGATTGTGTCTCTATTCACAATTGTGAAGGAGTATAGCACGTGTCCCAGTCCACCCTTATTGCAAGATCTTGGTAGTTGAGTGTGTCACTATCCTTGGTTGAGAGCTCAGTTAGGTCATTCCCACTAAGGTGAGCAATTGAGTGTGTCCCTGTTCACAATGATGTCTGCATGCAGAACTGTGTGTATGTTCCAGATGTCCAGTCCATGTGAAAAATATTCTCTCCAAGTCTTAGGATTATGATGTAATGTGGGGAGAAGTTTAGGAATTGTTATTAACTCATATTATTTAGGATATAGGCTTCAATAATAATTTAAACCTACACTTGGTGATTGTTAAATAATAATCAGCTAATTGTTAACAGTCAGTGGCTAAGTTAGTCAGGTTGTTTGTTGGTTACAACAGTCACATAGGGACAATAAGGGGTTGAAAGAATAGTGGGATAGGCTAATAAAGTGTCCTAAATAATAGGGCATAAACTTGTATGTGTACTATGTCAGATTATGAATAATGGGAGCGTGCAGTGCAAAGATCTCAATATGATTAACTATTTCATGCAACTTGGTTCTTCAGCGAGGTGCACACCAAGAAGTTACATCTTAAGCTGAATCATTTTGAGCTAATTCAACAAAATAATGTCATCCTTTGTATCAACTGCAATGCTACAAAAAAGATCAATCCAGTATAATGAGAGCACGGAATGAAGAAGAGAATTAACCCAACAAGGCTTCCCCACAATACCAGGAGAATTACACAATGGTCAAAGTGAATGCTTTTCTTGCCTGATAATTTCTTGCAACAAAAAATATGGTTGTTTCCTCTAGAATGGAATTGAGAGAACATTCAAGCATAACAATTTGTTTTAAGCAATGTGTTAAAAAGATGGACTTTCTGGATATTCCCTCTGTTAGGTTTTAAAAACCTGATTGTTTCCTGGTTCGGTTACTGTTTGTGGATGTGGACGCATTGGCCGGGTTTTCATTTGCCTGACAGTGCAGGTGCTTCTCTTGTTTTCATGATCCAATTCAAGAACAGAATTTAGCTTTGAATTGGTAAGTAGAACATGTCATGCAATACATTTTATTGCTTTTTTTTCATTATTTCCACATCTTTTAAAAAACTAACTATGGAAATTTAGGGTTGGGCTGTTGTATTTTTCCTATCTCTGTTGACTTTCAATTGATGTATATGAATACAAAACGAATTAAAACCTTAAAAAGTCTTACATTGAAATATTAATTGAAAAGGGTTTGGAATAGGGTTCACCAAACAGAACTAGGAAAGCCCTGAATCAAAGAAAACGTTGACAGCTACCAACATATAGTTTTGTTACTTTTTTATAACAAAATCACTTATCAAACTCCGGGAGAGATCTACTAACCTGTCGAAACTTTCGACGAAGACCAGCATCCTGAGTTGCAATGAAGAAATGCTCAGGATTATCTGTACCAACCATAGCCTCGAGACACTCTGCAGCACTTTTAAGCGTTTCATGATTGCACCTTCACCATAAACCACAATGTTTATTTAGAACATTACAGATAAAACTTATCACTGAAGGGGAGATACCACCATGCCACCTAATTTTGTGATGCGCTTGTCTACAATTCTATCAATCAAAGCATAGCCTACAACTTAGTTTGTTCTAAAAACGTTCTTCTGAGTAACTGGAATGTCACAATAAACTATCAAAGAAGAGATAAGACATCTCTCTTTAACTTCACTAAAAATGGTTATCTTTTAATCTTGCTCTATTATAAATATTTACCAGTGGAATGCCAAGATTATTCAACCCGAAAATCTCTCTTTACAAGAAACAAATCGCATGCTGAATTACCTTATAACGAACAAAATAACTCCAAACTCTTTTAAGCGAATCAAGAAACAACATACTTTGCTGTGGTGAGCCTTCGAGTTGCCAATACAGTTCCTGAAAATGACTCCCCGAGCTTTTTCAGCTCATTAATGACACATCTGCGAAATTCACCAACAATAACAGGAGTGGTATGAAGAAATCGTCTCAATGAAAGGACTCAAAAAATAACCACTAGAGCTAAGCAATTTAAAGAAGAAAAGAAAGGAGGATGATTGGGTTCTTGTGAGTTGATGAAATAAAAAATACCAGAAATGGTTTTGCCGCATGAAAGCAACAATCAGAGCAGACTTTTCTTGAGAGGGAATGTTCACCTTGTGACAAAAACCTTGGTATGGCCACCCAATAGGGCAGAGAGAGCTTCATTGGCAGCACCCAAACGAGATTCCAGCATCTTGTGAAGAAATGTGCCATCGCAGAGAATTTTGTAGGGTTCTCGAAATGCAAAGCAGGCCTTGTAAAACCTCACAGTTTTTCGGTTTTGCTTCTGCTTCTTCACCCTCATCTTTAAAAGTAAAACTAGATTACAAACAAGAGTCACTCGAAAGATTCCCGTGCCCTCAAAACAAATATGACGTTTATTTTTTCTGCTACTTAGAACTTTTGGTAATTTGCATTTTCAGACTTTTGGTTTTCGTTCGTGCAAATTTTAATCCATTTTCAGGCGAAAGGAAAGGCCACAAGCGAAAACAGGCAGAGACATGCGCCGGACAGGAGGAGGAGAATGAAGAGGAGGGTCCCACCAGCCTCCTGTCGCAGGATGTTCAATTCAGGTCCCTAGGCTCAATTCCAGCTTTTCATGGCGGGAGGCCGGTCGCTTCACTGCCAGACGTGCTGGTCATTGCAGAATTCGCTAAACACGGTAGCTCTTCAGCAATGTGAATTCAGGAGATTTCCGCAATGCATTTTATACTTCACTTGAAGGAAATCTTATGTTTTAAAGCTCGCATGGTCGTTTAAGTATTAGGTTTTGCCTTTTAAAGATTTTGGAATTTTGCAAGGTATTGTTTTTTATTTTTTAAGATATAATGTGGATTGAATGACTTTGTAGATTTTCAATTGGTCTTTTAATTGATCAATGTGGATTCTATAATGGCCTTTATAAGCAAAAACATAGAATGTGTAAGGGGTATGAGAGTCTAACACCAGGGATGCAGGGAAAATCACCCTCACGATCGAGTGCAGACCTATTCTGGGTCTCGCACCAGTGTTCCAATAAGGCGAGCACGCTGGCAAGTGGAACTCATAACCAAAGGAGCAGAAGTCGAACTCACCAAGGAGTTCGCACCAAGTCACACCGGACAAGGTCTCGAGTGTGCATCGGGGTGAGCTGGGCTCACACCCTTAAGTCGGACCAAGCATGGGACGCACTAAGTCGGACACCCAGAGAGGTGGACGCAGTCTAACGGACTCATCTGAGGTTGCAAACTCAGAGAGATCACAAGGTTGGGGTATAGGGTTGCTACCTGCAGATTCCAGAATAGGGAGGAAAGGATAAAAGAGGAAATTGGAGGATCGACCCATTCTTCAGCGTCATCCTACCGTGGTCAGGGATTTGTACTAATAGCTATTATAGGGGAGCATACATCCTCGAAGTAGTTGAAACACTACACCCAAGCAAAATCGTTATCAAGCCCTCAAAGCAAAGGACCATACTGTCGTGAATGCTCCCACTGGCAGAGAGGTACCAAAAGTGCAATCAAAGCGTCGCGTTGAGGTCAGTTTGTTCCCAAAGCAAAAGGGGTTGTGGGTTGTGGACAGGGTAAGTCATCGTGTAGCTCGATTGGGAGAACGTGACGCCCCTCCTAGAAGATCAACATTCAGAAACAACAAGAGCTAGTCAGAAGTAGTTCAGGGATCAGAGTTCCACGTGAAGGGGTTAGTCAGCATCCTGAAGAGTGGTCGTGTTCCTAAGGGTAGTTGTTCTAGTGAGTCAGGGACTCGTTGTTTGATATCAAGTCTTGTGAGAGTAAGAAAGACTCTCTTTTATTGTAATTGGGCCCGAGGCCTTCTAAGATCAATAAAGCTTGTTATTTGCCCTACATCCGGATCAGTAGCCAGCCGGCTAAAGATTCGTGACTACCGTTGGTTACAGAGCAACCCTGCTCTAGAGTCATGATTACTATTCCGCTGCAAAGAAATAAAATACTCGGTGTGCATGTATGAAGGTGTAATCCGGATTGGTTGGAAGGTTGTGTCGCAACAAGCAACTCAAGTAGGCTAAAAATAGTGTCACGCGTGGTTGGAAAAGTGTGCGATTTGTGTGCAGAAAGCTAGCCCCATGATAGTTGGTATCAGAGCACAGTCTCTCGATATGCCGAGGAGTACTCAGTAGTAGTATGTGAGAACCTTTCAGTGAGGTTCAGTGTAAAGTGCATCTAATACCATGGAAACTGCGTCAGAAGGCCGTAATGGTGACTCCGACCAGGAGTTCAACCTGCAGGAAGAGCACTCTGCTCGAACTAGGGGATTCAATATGAATACTCATCACAGGACAATGAGGAACAAAGACAGGCTGAATGATGTGGACAACAGGTTGGAGTCCATGGAGAAACTAGTCGTAGCTCATAGACTTGAGCAACTGGAAATCCAGGTGGGGATCGGAGTAAAGGCACAGGAAAAGCTATATAGGGTAGAGGAGGATGTCAAGCTCCTCAAGGCCCTCGTCAACTTGTTGTCTCAAGGAGGCATGAGAGTGGGCCACAAGGCCAAAGCCCCATAACATTATACTGGGCAACAGGACGATAAGGTCCTAGAAAATTACTTTTGGGATATGGAGCAGTATTTGGACTCAATGCTTGGCTTATCAGAAGAAGCCAAAGTCAAAACTGTTGCCACGTATCTGTCAGACACCGCAAAGCTCTAGTGGAGAAACCGAGTGGAGGACCTAAGAGCAGGCAAGTTAGTGCCAATGGTGGATACCTGGGCCAAGTTCCAGGAAGCATTAAAGTTGCAGTTCAAACCCGAGAATTCATCTTGGACTGCAAGGATGCGACTCATGGAGTTGAAATACACTAGTAAGATGCGAGAATATATAAAGGTATTTACCAATCTGATGTTGGAAATCAAAGACATGTATGAACAAGATCAATTGTTTCAGTTCATGAGGGGATTACCACAGTGGGCTCAGGCCGAGCTCAGGCGCTCTAATGTGCAGACCCTAGTTGCAGTTGTCGTAGCTGCAGACCGGTTAACCGACTACAGTAGAGAGTTGAACAAAGAACCTGGTGGTCAACCAAAATTCAAAAAGAAGACCATGCCCACATCGAAGGAAAGCAAAGACCTAGCGAAGTCAGGGCAGAGTACTTCTACTAAGCCAATTCAAACACTAAGAAGGGATCTGGTAAAGATTCAACAAAAGGATCTAGAGGAGGTTCGAAGGGAACTCCTAGAACACCTGGTACATGCTTTATCTGCAAAAAAGGAACCCATTGGGTGAGAGAATATCCAAAGAGATAGAGGATTAACAGTACAGAGGTTCAAGCAGAGCAAGATGGATCAGCATTGAAATTGGGAATTGTTCAGTTGCATGCACTCAAGGCGTCAACGTCAGATCAGTTGAAGGCCACAGCGGCCAAACCTCTGGATAAGCATAAGTTGTGCTTTGTGGATGCACACCTAGAAGGAAGAGGCAGTGTTGCATTGGTGGATTCAGGGGCCACCCACAACTACATATCGGCTAAGAAAGCCAAAGCTATGGGACTCAAGGTGCAGCCAGATACGAGTTCCTTTAAAACAGTCACCTCTCCATTTCAGAAGATCAAGGGTATCATCCAGGATGTACCCACCTTAGTTGGGAGTTGGCACAATAAGATGGATATAATGGCCATTAAAATGGATGACTTTGAGTTGATCCTAGGCCAAGAGTTCCTAAGACTCGAAAAAGTAGCAATAATCCCACACCTGGAAAGTCTCATGTTTATGGACCCAGTTCAGACGAGCCTGGTAAAGACAACAGAAAGGAGACAAAGTGGGAAAGGTCAAGTGGTCTCGGCTTCGAGCATGAAGAAGTCGACAAAGGAGAACAACAAGGAACCTATGTTCTTGGCCGCCTTGCTTGGAGGGTGGGATGAAATGGATGGTGTCACTGAGGCGCCCATTCCACCAAATATCAACGAGATCATACTTGAGTTCAAAGATAGAATGCTAGAAAAGCTACCGAAGGAACTCCCACCTAGAGAGTGGTGGACCATTGCATAGAATTGCGGCCAGGAGCAAGGCCTCCTGCCCAGGCACCGTATCGATTATCTGGCCCTGATATGGTGGAGCTTAAGCGACAGTTGGAAGAGTTGTTGGAGGCGGGTTATGTCAAGCCATCCTGTTCTCCATATGGATCACCAGTCTTGTTCCAAAAGAAGAAAGATGGAACACTAAGGCTATGCGTAGACTTCAAGGCACTCAATAAGCTCACTATCAAAAACAAGTATCCCCTACCGTTAATAGCAGACTGTTTTGATCGCCTAGCAAGGGCGAAGATCTTCATTGAGTTGGATTTGAAGCAGAGCTACTATTAGGTTAGAATTGCTGCAGGGGATGAAGAAAAGGTGAATTGTGTGACAAGATATGGGTCATACAAATTTATGGTAATGCCCTTTGGGCTGTGCAACGCTTCGACGACCTTTTGCACTCTTATGAATGACGTGTTCCGGCCTCTACTCGACAAGTCGGTAGTGGTATATCTAGATGATATCCTGGTGTATAGCAAGACCATGGAGGAACACAAGGTTCACTTGGCGGAGGTGTTTGAGTTGCTCAGGGAGAACCAACTCTTCGTGAAAAAGGAAAAATGTGTTTTCGCCCAAGAGGAAGTTCACTTCCTTGGCCATATTGTGGGCAAAGGTAAGATCAGGTCAATTCCAAAAAAACTCCAAGCAATCAGGGATTGGGAGCCGCTTCAAAATATTCATGAAGTGAGATAGTTTTTGGGCCTGACATATTACTACCAGAATTTTGTGGTAGGGTACAACAAGTTGGCAGCCCCGTTGACAGACCTCCTCAAGAAAGACCAAAAATGGAACTGGTCTGATAAGTGCAAGGCAGCGTTCGATTTACTCAAGGAGAAGCTCACCATGGAACTTGTGCTTGCTCTACCTGACTTTAGTAAGCCTTTTGAGGTACAAAGTGATGCATCGGACTATGCAATTGGGGGCATTCTTATGCAAGAAGGACATCCAGTGGCATACGAGTCGAGAAAGTTGAAGGATAAAGAAAGGATTTATCCCGCCCATGAGAAGGAAATGATAGGAATCATCCATTGTCTTCAAACTTGGAGGCATTATCTCTTGGGTGTACCGATCATTGTCAAGACGGATAACATCAGTTCAACATACTTCAAGACCCAGGCCAAACTCACTCCCAAGCAGGCTAGATGGCAAGAATTTCTAGCCGAGTTCGATTATGAGATCCTATACAACCCAGGAAAACAAAATGTTATGGCGGATGCTCTTAGCAGGAAAGCATAGTTGATGACAATTGTGGCAGAGTCAAAAAGTGACACACTTGGTGCAAGTCAGGTGACTCTCTCAGCAGAGATGATTGAGAACATCAAGCAGGGCTTGGTGGAAGACCTTCAAGCTGCAAAACTATGGAAGCAATGAAAGGGAGGACGAACTCGAAAGTTCAGTAATCAAGATGGGATAATGATGTTCACCCAGAACCGAGTCTATGTCTCAAAGTACAAGAGTTTAAGGAGAGACCTAATGCATGAATGTCATGACACCCTATGGGCAGGACACCCGGGATAGAAGAGGACTCCCGCGCTCTTGGAAAGAGGTTTTTACTAGTCGATGATGCGAAAGGATGTAGATGACTATGTCTGAAGTTGCCTCATTTGTCAACAAGATAAGGTTGTGACGCAGTCTCTGGGAGGCTTGCTCCAACCCCTACCAGTTCTGATTCGACCTTGGGCCAATGTATCAATGGACTTCATAACGTGTCTACCCAACGTCGAAGGTTTTACAAGCATAATGGTTGTACTCGACAGATTTTCAAAGTATGGGATCTTTGTGTCGTGTCAGACACCGTGCACAACGGAGGTTGCCGCCAATTATTTCTATCGGAACGTGGTAAAGTACTAGGGAGTTCCACTAAGTATCATCAGTGATAGGGATCCTCGGGTCACATCAAATTTTTGGGCAGAATTGTTTAAGCTCATGGGAATGAAGCTTCTCATGTCTACAAGCCATCACCCGGAGACCGATGGCCAAACCGAGCAAATCAATGTAGTGTTGGAGGATTATTTGAGACACTTTGTGTGGTCAGACCAGACTAATTAGCTAAAGCTTCTAGATTCCACATAGTTTTGTTATAATTTGCAAAAGTCAAGGTCAAGCCAGTTCTCGCCGTTTCACTTGGCAACTGGGCAACAACCATTGACCCCTCACACAATTCTCAGTGGATACAGAGGACCGTGTTCAAAAGTAGTGGAGCACTTAAGGGATTGGAAAGACATAGTGGATTTGGCATGCCATCACTTGGTTCAGGCTGCAAAGAGAATGAAGAAGTACACGGACGCAGGAAGGCGAGTCGTTGACTTCAAAGTAGGAGACAAGGTACTCCTCAAGTTGGATTTAGTTCAGTTCAAGCCACCCAAGGTTTTGAGCTATGCTCTCACAAGAAGGTTTGAAGGGCCTTGCGAGATCATAGATAAGGTGGGCAAGGTAGCCTACAAGCTGAAACTTCCAAGTCACATGCGAGTACACAACGTGTTCCATATGAACCAACTCTGTCCTATGCATTATGACGCAGAGGATCCAAGTAGAAGTATTCCAACCAAAGGGCCATCAAATGTCTTGGACAGGCCTAATATGAAGATAGAAGAGATACTTGCAGTAAGGGAGTGTAGATTCGGCGACTACAGGTGGAAAGAGTTCTTGGTACACTGATAGGGCCAGCCCAGGGATGGTGCTACATGGGAAAGAGCAGAGAGCCTATGGAAATTTGAAGATGAGGTCTTGGAGTTCCTCCAAAGGGACTCCTAGACAAAGTTTTAAGCCTCGAAGGAGTCAGGCGCATTCTCCGCATCAAGTCCATCAAGGTGATTTGGGTGCAGGCGTCAGGGACATCACCTATTTTTAAGTGGGGGAGAATGTAAGGGGTATGAGAGTCCAACACCAGGGACGCAAGTAAAATCACCCTCACGATCGAGTGCAGACCTATTTTGGGTCTCGCACCAGTGTTCCAATAAGGCGAGCACGCTGGCAAGTGGAACTCATAACCAAAGGAGCAGAAGTCAGACTCACCAAGGAGTTCGCACCAAGTCACACCGGACAAGGTCTTGAGTGTGCATCGGGGTGAGCTGAGCTCACACCCTTAAGTCAGACCAAGCATGGGATGCACTAAGTCGAACACCTAGAGAAGTGGACGCAGTCTAATGGACTCATCCGAGATTGTAAACTCAGAGAGATCACAAGGTCGGGGTATAGGGTTGCTACCTGCAGATTCTAGAATAGGGAGGAAAGGATAAAGGAGGAAATTGGGGGATCGGCCCATTCTTTAGCGTCATCTTACCATGTTCAGGGATTTGTACTAATAGCTATTATAGGGGAGCATACATCCTCGAAGTAGTTGAAACACTACACCCAAGCAAAATCGTTTTCAAGCCCTCAAAGCGAAGGACTATAATGCCATGAATGCTCCCACTGGCAGAGAGATACCAAAAGTGCAATCAAAGCGCCACGTTGAGGTCAGCCTGTTCCCAAAGCAAAAGGGGTAGTGGGTTGTGGACAGGGTAAGTCGTCATGTAGCTCAGTTGGGAGAACGCGGTGCCCCTCCTAGAAGATCAACATTCAAAAACAACAAGAGCTAGTCAGAAGTAGTTGAGGGATCAGAGTCCCACATGAAGGGGTCAGTCAGCATCCTGAAGAGTGGTCATGTTCCTAAGGGTATTTTTTCTAGTGAGTCAGGGACTCATTGTTTGATATCAAGACTTGTGAGAGTAAGAATGACTCTATTTTATTGTAATTGGGCCTGAGGCCTTCTAAGATCAATAAAGCTTGTTATTTTCCCTACATCTGGATCAATAGCCATCCAGCTAAAGATTCGTGACTACCGTTGGTTCCAGAGCGACCCTACTCTGGAGTCGTGATTACTATTTTGCTGCAAAGAAAGAAAATACTTAGTGTGCATGTATGAAGGCGTAATCCGGATTGGTTGGAAGGCTGTGTCGCAATGAGCAGCTCAAGTAGGCTAAAAATGGTGTCGCGCGTGGTTGGAAAAGTGTGCAATTTGTGTGCAGAAAGCTAGCTCTGTGACAAAATGCATATGTAAAATTTAAAAAAACAAAATTGGACTATATAATCATTTAAATTATTTATTTAATATATAATTATACTTAAAGTTTATCTATCATTTATGTTAATATATTTTTATTACATTATATAATATCATTTAAATATAAATGAATTTATGATATAAAATAAATGTCTTGAAATAAAAGGATATGTCTGGACATTATTTATATATATTATAATATAAAATAGATAAGCCAGTTTACATTTACAGGTTTAGTTGTTCAATCATGGGAACATTTCAAGTTCAATCATTTGAATGCATTGTATTCGAAGAGGAACAAGCCAAACATTTCAAGTCTCAATTGAACTCAAAATTGCCCTTTAATATGGTTTTTCTTTCAATGTCATTACATATCTTTGAAGTAGAAAAGGAATCTTGTATCCTAAAAATTAAAGAAAAAAAAACTTCTAAATGACCAATAATAAAATTGAGAAATGAATTTTATTATGCGTATATAGTTTTCATAGATAATTATAATAAATGTACAAAAGTAAAATACAAGAGTTGCAAATATTTGGTTTTAAATTAATGATGAAAAATGATGTTTAAGTTGTTTAAAGTGAGTTTAGTACTATCAAAATTTGGTATTCTTAGATTAGGGATTATTTCAAATTTGCATCATCTCAAAAATCTTTGTGGTTTAATCACAAGTGTCATTGATGGGGTACATTCAATGAGCAATGCAATGGAAAGAAAATATTGATTTGAAGTTGTCCTTGACTAGCTAAAAAGTTTGGAGATGAACCGACAAGAAAATTCCCCTCTTGAAATACATGCAACCAAAATATGAGACATTCAAGGTTCTCTAAAAAGATTCAAAGAAGAAGTTCTATAGGAAAAGGTTATAAATAATCTTATTTCTCTTTTTAATATTTTTAAGGTCTATGTATGTTAATTCTTGTAGTCTCATTACAACACCTTGCCTCTTTTAATGTTGAGTCACTAAATGAGACACATATGAAAGGAGAAAAATAGTTGTTCATTATTGATGGTTGTTTTTTTATGAATATATCATATTTAACTTTGCATTAATTTAAAAGAAAATAGTACAATATGAGAATACAAAATATTAAAGGGACAACTGATTGAACAAAAAGATAAAGATGATGCTAAAAATCATATACACAATGAAGAAAGTCATTAGACATGTGCAAAATAAATTGCAAATGATACTTTGGTCTATGAGAGAGAGAAAATCTCCTTTCTTTATTTCAATATTATAACCTTCATGACATATGCAAACAAAGGATGGCAATATTATGAGTAGAATTGTGTTGAAGCTATAATTGGTGGTTACTGGGTAATATAATCCCCATCGCAACCATGAATTAGTGTGTATTGTGGAAGTTGTTAGGTCTTGAAACCACTCCAAAATCTTAGAACATGATTTCACTTTCAAAGCTAGGCTTTGTCATCACGAAGGTAAAACCAAGGTTCATCTATAGATTATGGAGGGTTAAATGCCAATGAACAAGAGTCTATAACATGCACAATCCTTACTCTATAGTTTTCACCTAATTTTTAACTTGTGAAGTGAATAATTCAATGTTTCCAAAAATAGGAAAATAAGATTTTTCTTTTTTAATAGCATAATTTGCATGTTGCATAAAGAACTTCATATAACATTTGCATAATTAAAATATCATAACTAAACTTCAAGTAAATGAAACTTAGCTTTTCAAATATTGTTTATAAAAATAATTCATGATCATATATACAATTTAATAATTTGCAAGAGAACAAGGTCAAGGTATCCTTATCTAGATTACTCTTCTATTTCACAAGTCTCAGCATGTTGTCTACAAGAGAGAGAGCATCACCCAAGCGCTTTACCTCCAACCATAGACCAGCTATCCCCCACACACCTTCCTACTAGAAGTGGCCCTACCCTTCGACGAAGATTTTGATGTGGGAACCCCTAGTATTGCTATCTGAGTATCTAGCGTTGTGTCCTACATAACATGTACAGTCATATAACTATAGACATTCTCTAACTATGCATGACTCTATTGACAAGTTATCTAAACTTAGAGCACATTGAACCGACAAGTGCAAGTAGTTACTTTTACACTTAATTTGGCTAAAGTTTGATATTTATAATTATCCACTTTCTAAGGAAGCGGTGTCTTAAGTTCACTCACCTCAAACTCGACTTGGAAATATTACTAACCTATGGTCAACTTTTCTTTTGGTTTGACCCAAAGGTTAACTAAAATAGAATTTTTTTTCAGTAGTGATGACTTCACTAGTGTTGATTATTTGACCAATAGTTTAACTCATCTAACTTGAATACCATGTTACATGCTTGTAACACTTTGGGTCTAGCATTTGCCTCTTATTTAAGTATTTTACATAGTCACAGGGGAATAATCTATTCTCCTATTTTTATGGTAATTGAGGTTGTCTAGAATGTAAAATCCTCTACTCAAGATTATTTACGAGTAATAGATAAAAATAGTGACTCATGGTCTATTACAAAATATGATAACTTTCAAAGATATTTTCACTTCTATTACATTTTAGACCTTCTTACTGAATATATATAAACTTGTATGATAACAATATATAAGACACTATCTCATTGGGATAAAATCATATTCCCATATTTAACTTTTCTTCACAAAGTTTTGGTTTAACAAGCTGGTCATTTTGGTTAAACACAACTCAGAGAGATTCTTAACTTTTCACTAAAGCTCTCTCAAATATATATATATCACGTAAATCAACATGATTTTAACAATGTTTATAAAAGAAATCTACTTTGATCCAACCAACTGGTTACATTGGTTCTTGTTGACATTTTTACATACATAACCTAATCTTTTCTTGCATGCATCCATATACTTCCCCAAACAACCACACTTTGCACATAGCAATGGTGAAAGCAAACTTATAATAATGAAAGAGCTTTTATCATATTTTAAAAGAGAAATAAGGAGAATCATTTAAATCAGGCCTAGAATTAAATATCCTGGCTTTGATTCTAGTATTCCTTGCTTCAATTTTGCACTTTTAACCCAGCCTTGAACCTATTGTCCTATCAAATTCAGCACTCAACATTATCCTTGCATCACTTTCTTGATTCTTTTACTATTATTCTACAACTATTAAGCAATCTAAATCAAATACAATCAAGCTATTCTCACTCTATGGCATATTGATATGTAGTTTGCAAAGCTCTGTACACTATACTATTTCTTTCCTCTAATCTCATGTATGCAACTCTCTACAAGATTGCAAAACTAATGAGCAACCTCTAGAATGAGCAACATATCATAATTTATACTAAAATGGTTTTTCTAAAAATAAAAATTAGTTTTACTTCTTATTGACATGGTTTGCAAAAACTAGCAGGCATGAGAACAACTCAACATTCCTAGTCAACTATGTAGCCTTTGAATTGCCATGACTGGCAATGGCTAAGTCAAAGAAATTCCAAAAACCTCCACGTTGAAATGTAGTTAAAAGATATGGAAAATTTAGTTTGAATTGGTTTTCAAAACTATTCAAACTCCCCCTTCTTTTGCCACAACTAGCTTGGAAAATTAATGTTTTGCTATATTGTAGTTTATTGCCTTAGAAAAAGTCTCATTATATGGAACGATAGGCAGTCAAATGCCATTTTTCCTTTATAACTGCCCAAGTCATGGGTTGCTCAATAATAGGAGCACATGAAAAATAGTCTCCATGTCACCACCTTTATGTGGCTATTTAAATAGCTTAGAAAGTGCAACACTTAGCCACTATGTGGCAATAATGATAAATTGATAAATGCATACGGTGGCACCTAAACTAGGTGACCTCATTAATCATTGGTATTTTAGTCATAGGCCTTGCATATGCATGGCAAAATAACCATGTAATATGGCCTTATACATATGTTCCACTTATTACTTGCACATACATGTACGTATGTAAGTATGAATATATGTATACATATTTAAATACCTACGCATATTCATCTTTGTATGAGCGTGAATTTTCACCCCTAATGCAAATTCCCCTTTCACCCATTTACCTTTAGAAAACCAAAAGTGGAGGTTTAATTCCACTTAAGCTCGTTGCTTGCATTCCACTTAGTGCCCTATTTGTGTGTCGGTGGGGGCGTTTTTGTCGGGGATGCCCGCGCGATGCGCAGATGTCCATGCGACACGCTTACATCCTTAGCAGATTCCTATGGGTAGAGACTGCAAAGATGTTATGCTTTTGATTGGGAGTCAAAGTGTAATGCTCCTCTTCGGATGGTCGACCCGAATATGGTCGTTTTCCATCCTTTCCTTCATATTCTTGACCATTCCATCCATTCTCAAGTTTGGACGAAGTTTTGCGAGATATTGAGTTCATCACTTCACATTTTCTCCACTCTTTCAATCATCCTTTCAAGATTTGTAGTAGCATTCTTCACTCCATTGCAACAATCTACCACTCCATCACTATGATAGTGTGAGCGCAGGACAAACACCACAGCAGCAGAGGCTTGAGTTCCTCTCATTCACTCCTCCACAAGCCTTGAGCACTTTGGATAGAGGTGGTAATCTCCTCTCATATCCTCTATCGTATTCGGTTAAGTAAGCACGTATTGTTTTGTAGTGTTTCTTGCATGCGTAGCTTGCATTTCCCTTCTTTATTATTATTTCCATCATTACAAACTTGGTTTTCCATGGAGGTGGAAACACCAAGACAGGGCTCTGACTGAGGCAGGCCCCTAAACAACCCCAACACTTTCCCTATTTGTTGTGTGCAGGTGGAGAGGTCTTCGAGCAAGCTAGCAAGAGGATTGTTCTAAGAATTTATCTTCGTCACCCTTGCGGTAATATACTTCTTTTCTCATATTTGTATTTACTTTTCTCTTTTCTTAGTCTTGTTCTTTACTTCCCGAAACTGCTAGACTAGACTACTAGTCCTTTTCTGAGAATCTAACCTCGTTTATCTGGTTTTCTGGCCATACGGACACCAGCACACCTATGAGACACCAGCATGCAGCACTGTCGTCCCAGAACCGTGCTTCTATCCTCAGACAAAGAGCTACTTGAGATGCATCTAGTCTCCCTTCATTTCTCGGGATTGCAGAGTGATTGAAGGACACATAGTCTTCATCATTCTCATCCTTTCTATCCTAACCTTCCTTTAAACTGAGGTAAGTTAGGGCAACCTTTCATCTCTTGGCCTTTCATGACCTGGGGCCTTGCAGTGGTTGGTCCCCCTCTCTTACACTTTTGGTGAACTCGACGTGAACCAATATTTATCCATTTGTCGGCATCTTAAACTTTTTCTCGTATACCTCTTGGTCATTGTACCTTGGTTTGTTGTGAAATTTTATGAGCTTCACGACCCAGCCTACGACCTTTGGGAATATTGTTAGAAGAAGTTTGCGACACCTTTCGATGGACAAGACGAAGGTCTCCTCTAGCTTCACTATCAACCTTTTCTCTGGTTCTGTGGTTGCTCTGTCCACATAGGAGCATGTATCGCGAGGCGAATCTAGATTCCTTGACAAGACTTATCGCATCCCTACTCCTCCTTTGTCACCGACCTCTTCATTCGTAGATGAGCATGAAGTCGTTCATATCCCTTCTAAGTATGTCAGTAGCCTCGGTAAAGGGTTAGGTGCATTGGAAAATCACTTGGAAGGCAACCCAAAGATGGCTAGGGCTGCTAAGGTGATCAGAGAAATAAGATACATGGTGGAAAAGGACCGGACAGGCGTGGAGCTCTTAGCTAGTCTCACTGGTTTGGTTGAAGCATTTTCCCCCTTGAGCCTGGTCGCATGATACGAGGTGGCCTCTTCGAGGAATGCGAGAGGCAACTAGAGATGTCGATGCCTCCTATGTCCGTGTATATGGTCGACATGGTCCCTTCGGTCAATATACTCGCTACTTTTGAAAGTTTTGAGACTGTCAAAGTAAACAGAAACCCGTTGGGTTTCCACTTCACCCCTTCTACCACCTCTAGTGGTGGAGGATTTGACGGGATGATAGGTAGACGCCTTGGTGGCAGAAAATTCGGAAGTGGGGGTGGCATTGGGGAAGGCGGCTTCGGTGGAAGTCACACTAGTGGTGGCGACATCGGTGGAAGCTCTGGCGGTGGTCACGATGGTGGCGCCAGCGGAAGTCACACTGGTGGCGGCGGCATCGGTGGCATCTCTAGTGGTGGCCATGATGGTGCTTCTGGTGGTGGTTCTAGTGGTCCTATGTCTTCTAGTGACCCTATTCTGAATACCCTTCTTCAGAATATGGGGAAGATGTAGAACCAACTGACGAAGCTTTCCTAGGCCTCAACCTAGCCTATCTTCCAGCCCTTCTTTCGACATAACCCATTATCGATTGCAATCCTAAACACTCCTTTTCCACAAGGGATGGAGATTCTAAAATTCAAGAAATACAGTGGTAAAGGGGACCCACAGACACATGTGTCTGCCTTTAACACCTTATGCACAGACTTTTTCCATCATGATGTGTTGATGGCCAAACTATTTCCCTGATCCCTCAAAGATACAACATTGGACTGGTACTATTCTTTTCCCGATAATTCCATCTTCACGTTTGATTAGCTTGTGAATCAGTTCCTACGACAGTTCCAAGCCAATATCGGACCAAAGATGACTTTCTCAGACCTTGTTAGATGCAAACAAGGGGACAATGAAAAGATTACAGACTTTATAGCATGGTACCAAGCACTCTTCTCACAAATCTCGTATCCGTTACTCGATTTTGATGTACAAAAGGTCTTCATAGGGAACTTACAAAGGCCTTGGCAAGAGAAGTTCACCCTCATGAAGTATCCTTCTTTCGTACACTTGTGTGCAACTTTACGAGAGTACCAACAAACAATGCTTCAGTTCGGGGGTCCTTCCCCGTGCTCCCGTTCTGAAGGAAGATCTATCATATCGATCTCGAGAAGAGGTAAAACTATTGTGAATGTAGTAGCCACTGTGGATAACAACGGCCTCAAATGCGACCAGAAGTTTATGAAGCTATCAGAATCTTATTCTTCCATCTTACAAAAGTTGGTGAAGGATAAGATCCTTACTGCCACCTCCTAAACCAGTTAGAGAACCATACCCTAGCCGGTATGAAGAAAACACTTATTGTCAGTACCATCGAGTTAATAGACACGATACCAAACGTTATATGCGCCTGCATCATGATATACAAGATCGCATCAAGGATGGTAGTATCTATCTTGATGGAGGTAAGCAAAACACGAAAAAAATCAGTGCCGAAAGTTAATACTGAATTGTAGATATACATGAATCCATTTATGTTACATTCTACTAATATGATTATCGATCCCACTGATTCTACTTCTCACCCTAAGGCGTATGTTAACATGGTTACTGTTACTCCCTCTCCCGCCTTGCGATCAGTTCGGCGGATGTAACATTTACTTCACAAGACATGTTAAAAAATTGTAAACCTTCTCTGCTCTACATTCCCACTCGCCTCAATGGTAACATTGTGACGGGGGTCTTAGTCAACCCCTCGAGTAGAGTGAATGTCATCATAGAGGAGACGTTACTCATAAACTCCCTACAAAGGGAGGAATATGGAAAAATAAAATCCATCATCCGCTCGCATGACGAACTCTCTCTTAAACCCTATGGATCGATAGTGTTGTATGTCCTAGTTGGACCTAGGAGTGTAGACATGGTCTTCGATGTTATCTCTGAGTCAAACCTATTTAGAGAGAAGCTAGGTATACCTTGGCTAGCTTCCATGAATAGGATCACCTCTGTAATTCATAAATGCCTAAAATTTTCCCATGAAGGTGTCGTGCATGTAGTACATGACACTGAATATCAACTTGTGGTATCTCGTGGAGGGTACTCATTGGATCACTTTTGGCCCACTCCATTCGGTTTGCTCCCATAAAGAATGGACCTACTTTACAAGAAATATGTGAAGTACAAAATTGGAGGCAAGGGACAATTGAAGTTGACCCTTCCAATAGTCGAGTTGCCAGCTGCCAGCTGCCTCCTCTTCCCGAAAGGGAAAGGAGAAGCTCGCTCCCTCTAGAGTTGACTTGTCCACTCCTCTCTCTTGGGAAGAGTACTGGATGAACAAGCTTGGGTTCTACCCGCTAAGTCCGATGATGCCTCCTTAGTGAAAGCCCAAAGTTAGGATATCAAACCTCCCTGATGAGTCCCTAGGACCCTGGTACTATTTGTACAACAAAAAGAAAGGCTCGCGGAGAGAGTTTGCCCCTCGACCTCTTCCTATTCCCCCGAACGGAAAAGGATCCACCTTTGAGGTGGTAGAGTCTACTCCTCCTTCTATTTCTAAACCTGCCCCTCCTTCTCCAATCCAGGAGTCTACCCTTTCGCTGGAAATAGTCGTGGAGGACACTCCCATGGTTGAGCAGGATCCTTTTGTCCCTTCACAGATCTCGGCTTCTAATTCGAAGAGTCATAGAAATTGCCTTGCGCGCGAGCGTAAGCCCTGGCGAAAGGCTCTCCTAGTTGAGCAAACCTCCTTACAAAAGGAGGAGGAGAAGATGACGCCTCATGTTGTGTCTTCCTCTTTCCCTCCTTTCATCTTTGAATCTCTTTCAGTTCCCGTTGTCAGCACGCATGCGCCTGGAAGGGTGCAAGTGTTCATCGCTCCTTCTATGGAGCCGCCCTTGTTGACTTTCGTCTTGGATGTCTTGCCTTTCCAAAACCCTATGGACATGGTGAACACTTCAGTTGTGTCCACTACAGTTCTTTCCTCTTCTCCCTCAACCCTCCTTATTTCGTTTGTGGGGAGTTCACCTCCTTCGATGAAGAAGGTAGAGCGTGGCCCCTCCAATAATGGAGGACATAAGAAGATCCCACCTTCTCTAAAAGGTGGCCCCAAGTTGACTTGTTCTATCCTAGTAATGGAACCAGTCCCAGCCTCTCCTAAGTTCATCACCACTCCTGAGTCTCTCGGTGAGCCTAGCAGTGAACCTCAGGTACAAACTCCTCCATCCACTAGGGTGAAGCATGGAACTATCATTAAATGCATGTTTAACCCAGTGGATGAAGTTCTGACCTTGTCAACAATCTTTGCGAGGTCATTGAATTTGGACCCACAAGAGTTGAGCGATGGAGACCTTACAAGTCCCTCTGCCTTGGCCCTTGTTGCGGGAGGATTAGAAGCTCCTCCCCTTAACATTACACCATTGCAGGCTTATCATCCTTCCCCTTTCGATGATCTAGAGTGGGAATCTGACGACCTCTTGGTTGACCAGTGTTAGGAGGAGACCCTCTTCTTGATCTTTAGATTAGATGTGTGTGTGTTGTGATGTGTTCCCCCACAATCGTGCTATATGTGCCCGGATGACCCTCGTCACCTCTATTGGTGCTTGGATATAGGCATGGTGTTTATGTTGTAAACCTTCTTCTATATGTATCTTTATTCTTCCATGTTTGTGATTGACTTTCGGTAAATTAGGAACGATGCAAAGCGTCGAGAGCAGTTAGGCCTCCTTCCATATTGACCCAATTTTATTTTATTTTTTACTTTGTCTTTCGTGCATTCACCCTGATTTGGTTGGTGATTGATGATCTTTCGCCTCTTGTCATGGTTACTTAATATATTTAAATTAAGGCAGATCTGACCTCGTGAAACCAAATCCCCCTGTGCCCTTTGTGTGTGATCTTCTTTCTTTACCTTTCCCTTTATCTTTCTCTCATCTTTGCTTGAGTTGTCCCTTTCATGTGTGATAACACCTTTTCTACATCAATTGGTCTTTAGAAAATGCATTTGTTGTCGAATGAATCTTTTCTCGAAGAGCCTTCACACACTTCCTTGTTAGAATTGCATGCTCATCTTGAAACCCTAACGGAACATGTTTCCTTCATCATGGGTTTGTAAAGAAAGGACTTGGAAATCCTCCTCTAAAGCGGGAATGGTCTTAGTCTTCCCCTTGCATGAGCGCATCTCTTTCCTTGATGAAGTGAACATATTTCAAAAGGATTCCTTGATGATGAATTGATTCAAGAAGGAAGACAGTAGCTTTTGAACAATGTGTCCCTTGAGTGGACCCCTCCCTTTCACACTGGGTTCCCGAGGGACCCCTTCAAAAACTTTCAACAAGTTCTATGGTGTCCAGCTTGGGGGAAACCTGACTAGACCGACTTCACACCTTGACGTCTAGTTCGGGGGCAGCCCAACTAGACCATCCTTGCATCTTTTGTCTAGCTTGGGGGCAGCTCGACTAGACTTCACTTTTCAAACAGTGTGTCCCTTGAGTGGACTCTCCTTCCTTTTGAAGGGTTCTCGAGGGACCCCTTTGAAAGCCTTACAACTTAGCAATGGTCTGTGTGACTGTCCATTCACTGGCCTGCGCGACTGCTTCCTAATGTGTTCTATCCGGGGGTAAACATGTCGCCATCTCTGACTCTAGGAAGTCCCCTTTACTCGGTCTCCCTCATGTGAGAGTTCTTGGGGGATACCTTCCTTATAGGTCTACGGGGCTGTAAGGTGCCTTTCCTGGTTTCCTTCATGTGAGAGTTCTTGAAGGATACCCCCCTT
The DNA here is from genome assembly GCA_007115665.2 of Sequoiadendron giganteum. Lineage (NCBI taxonomy): Eukaryota > Viridiplantae > Streptophyta > Pinopsida > Cupressales > Cupressaceae > Sequoiadendron > Sequoiadendron giganteum. Next base: position 576,859,921 of record CM021104.1, read on the forward strand.
GCAGAACCGTGAGCCTGTGAGACACTTTCATACTTCAGCTTTCTAGTTCCACGAAACTATGAAGTCCTCTCCTCCACTTCCAAGTTCGCTAGACCATGCTCTGCTTCCTCGTCGTTTCAAGTATACATTTCTTACTATGTTACTTTCTTACTACTCTACTTTATCGGAAAAATGTATGAGCGTGAATTCACACCCCTAACCCAAATTCCCCTTTCACCCCTTTACACTTTAGAAAACCAAAAGTAGAGGTTTAATTCCACTTAAGCCCACTACTTGCATTCCACTTGGCGCCCTGTTTGTGTGTCGGTGGGGGTGTTTCTGTCTGGGACGCCCGCACGGTGCCCAAACATCCGCACATAACACTTATGTCCCTGGTAGATTCCTACGACTGGAGACTGTAGAGACATTACGCTTTCAATTGGGAGTCGAAGTGTAACGCTCCTCTTCGGCTGGTCGACCCGAATATGGTTGTTTTCCATCATTTCCTTCATATTCTTGACCATTCCATCCATTCTCAAGTTTGGATGAAGTTTTGCGAGATCTTGAGTTCATCACTTCACATTTTCTCCACTCTTTCAATCATCCTTTCAAGCTTTGTAGCAGCATTCTTCACTCCATTGCAACAATCTACCACTCCATCACTATGATAGTGTGAGCGCAGGACAAACACCATAGTAGTAGAGGCTCGAGTTCCTCTCATTCACTCCTCCACAAGCCTTGAGCACTTTGGACGAAGGTGGTAATCTTCTCTCATCTCCTCTATCGTATTCGGTTGAGTAAGCACATATTGTTTTGTAGTGTTTCTTGCATGCGTAGCTTGTATTTCCCTTCTTTATCGTTATTTCCATCATTACAAACTTGGTTGTCCATGGAGATGGAAACACCAAGATAGGGGTCTGACTAAGGCAGGCCCCTAAACAGCCCCAACACTTTCCCTCTTTGTTGTGTGTAGGTGGAGAGATCTCGAAGCAAGCTAGTGAGAGGATTGTTCTATGAAAATATCTTCATCACCCTTGCGGTAATATACTTCTTTTATCATATCTGTATTTACTTTTCTCTTTTCTTAGTCTTGTTCTTTACTTCCCGAAACTACTAGACTAGACTACTAGTCCTTTTCTAAGAATCTAACCTCGTCTCTCTGGTTTTTTGGCCGTACAGACGCCAACACACCTATGAGACGCTAGCGCGTCGTGCTGTCGTCCCAGAACCGCACTTTTGTCCTCGGACAAAGAGCTACTTGAGATGCAGAGTTGACTCTGGAAAGTGACTCGTCTAGTCTCCCTTCATTTCTCAGGATTGTAGAGTGATTGAAGGACACATAGTCTTCATCATTCTCATCCTTTCTATCCTAACCTTCCTTTAAACTAAGGTAAGTTAGGGCAGCCTTTCCGCTCTTGGCCTTTCGCGACTTGGGGCCTTGCAGTGGTTGGTCCGCCTCTCTTACAATATTTATATAGATACATTTATGCATCATTTACTATATATAAATATATGTATATATGTGTGTGTATCACATATGGGTAAGTGCATGGATTTGTGACACAATTTTGGCTCTTAAGATCCACTTCTTTTTTTTTGTTCTGAAATCAACAAAATTTGATTTGCACGAGAAAATGAAGATAATTACGCTCAAAATTTCAAGATGCATCAAGAACAAAAGTTGAAATGCTCCGAGTCTAGTTTCTAAGCTACTAATTTTTTTTAAATTAATGAAGATTAAGGGTCTCAAAAAGGAGGGGGGGCAAAACAATTCCTGTTTTTATAGAAAAAAAATAGCATAGCACCTGAGGGATCCCCCCTTTTTGATTTTTTTTTTTTTAGAATTTTAAAAATCCCAATAGTGAGAAATTAGCTAACACCATGTAGTTTATCCTTGTTCTTTCGGATAATTTTTTTAATGAATATATAATATTTTATGAATTTTCAAAGTGGACACATCCTGAAAAGCTAAAATTTGAGTGTGCTCCTCCCTAAATTTTTTTATTTAACTAATCGATTTTTTTTTTCATCATGTGTAGAATGGAATCTAGTTTTAAAATATGTAATTTGTTTCACGTTTCGATGAACGAGTAAAAATCTATCCTAAAACTAGCACATGTTGGTTTTTGACCAAAAATGAAGGCATTTACAAGTTATGGATCAAAACCTTAACTAAATCAAAACAAAAAAATAATTATATATTTAGATAGATAAGAGAGAGGTTAACGCCATCACAATTTTTTTTATAAACTTGCATTGAAAGATGTGCAAACGTGATGATGAGCACGGCCAAAAATGTGTGAAATTTTCTTACCCTTTCAAAAAATCACATCTTTTGCATGAAATGGTTGTCCAAACCTTTGAGTTAGATTCCCAAGGAAAAATCCAACCCATTGGGTTGGTATTTCCTAATGCAACCCATTTGGAACTCACCAAATGGGTTGTTTCATTTGGCTAGCGCCAAATATCATTCATGACTTTTGGAATGAATTTTTCTAAACTCTTTCATTTTCTCTTTCTTTGCGAGAGAGACTATATACATGAAATAAACATTTAAGTATAAGTTGGCATTTACATATGGACATTTACTTTCTTATACTTCAAGTTATATTTCATGTATATAGACATGATGTTTGAGAGTGGTTTTGGATCTCTAGGAGTTATAATGCAAATTCTATTCTTTGGAAGATCTTAAAAATTTCAGACTTAGTCAAATTTCAGTAATCAGCATGTCAAATTTCAGTAATCAGGAGGTCAAATTTTAGTAGTCAACAAGTTGTACCATCTTTCTCTCTCACTCTCTCCTTCTCTCTACTCTTTATCTCTCCACTCCCTCTCCCTCTCCCTTCCTCCTTCTCTCTCCTCTCTCTCTCTCTCTCACACACCCCTCTATCTCCTCCCTACATCTACCTCCCTCCCTCCCCTCTCTACCTCTCTCTACATATCTTTATCACCCCCTCTCCCTCTCTCTTGACCTACCTCTCCCTGCATCACTTTGTATCTCACCTATGTCCCCCTCCCTACCTCTTTCCCTCTCTCCTCTCCCTCCCTCTACCTACATCTCTCTCTCACTCTCTATCCCTCTTTATCCCTCTCTTCCCCCTCTTTCTCTCTCCTCTCTATCTCATAATTCTCTCTCCCTCTCTCCCTCCCACTCTCTCCTCTGCATCTCACCACTCTCTCTCTCTCTCTCACACACACACACAAACCTCTATCTCCCTCCCTAGCACTCCTTCCCTCCCTCCTTCTCTCTCTACTTCTCTCTATCTCTCCTCTCCCTCCCTCTCTCGACCTCACCCTCCCTCCCCTTCTTTTTGTCTCTCCTCCCAATCTCTCACACTATTTTCCGTCCCTCCTTCCCTCCCCCCTCTTTCTCTCTCAATCGTTCCTTTTATCTATCTCACCGTTCTCTCTCTCTCTCACTCACTCACACACCTCTATCTCCCTCCCTACCTCTCCCTCCCTCCCTCCCCTCTCTACTCTCTATCTCTCCTCTCTCTTTCCCTCTCTATACCTACTCTCCCTGCATCACTCTCTCTCTCCATCCCTCTTTATGTCACCTATTTCTCCTTACCTACCTCTTTCCCTCTCTACTCTATATCTCTCCACTCCCTTCCTCTACCTACTCTCTCAGTCTCTCCATCCCTCTCTTTCTCTCTCAGTCTCTCCTTCTCTCTATCTCACCATTATCTCTATCCCTACCTCTCACTCCCTCCTTTAAATCACCATTCTCTCTATCCCACTTTCCCTCCTTCCCTCTCTCTATCTCACCTATCCATTTCTACCTCTCCCTCCCTCAAACCTCCCTCTCTCTCTTTATCTCTCTTTCTCATTCTCTCCTTACCTCTCTACTCTCTATCTCACCAATCTCTCTCCATATCACTCTCCCTCCTTCCCTCTCTCCCTCCTATCCCTCCCTCTCTCCTTCCCTCTCTACCTACCTCTCCCTCCACTACCTACCACTCTCTCTACCTCTTTCTCTCCCTCCCCCCTCTTTCTCTCTTACTCTCTCCTTCCCTCTCTACTCTCTTTCTCTCCCTTCTTCCCTCTCTACTCCCTTTCTCTCTCTCCCCCTTCCTCTCTCCCATTTTGTCTCCTCATTCTCTCTCCCTCTCACGCACACTCATCTCTATCTCCTCCTTTCCTCTCCCTCCATCCCTCCATCCATCCACTTCTCTCTATCTATCATCTCTCTCTACATCTCCTTCCCTCTCTATTTATCTTTATCTCCCCTCTCCCTCTCTTTATCCACCTCTCCCTCCATCACTCTATATCTCAATTGTGTCTCCTCCCTACCTCTTTCCTTCTCTACTCTTTATCTCTCCTCTCCCTCCCTCTACCTCTCTCTCTACCCTTTCCATTTCTACTCTCTCTCTCTCTTTCACACACATAGACACTCACCTCTATCTCCTCCCTACCTGTCCCTCCCTCCCCTCTCTACTTCTCTCTATCTCTCCTATCTCTACATCCCCTTCCCTCTCTACCTATATTTATCTCCCCTCTCCCTTTGTTTACCTACCTCTCCCTTTATCACTTTGTATCTCACCTATGTTTCCCTACCTACATAGGGTTGAGGGATTAAGGGTTAAGGGTTGAGAATTGAGGTTGAGGGTTTAATGTATAGGGTAGAGCGTAGAGGGTAGAGGGTAGAGGGTTGAGGGTTTAAGGGTGGAGGGTTGAGGGTTTAAGGTTGATGGTAGAGGGTTGAGGGTATAGGGTTGAGGGAACATGGTTGAGGGTCCAATGTATATGGTAGAGGGTATAGGGATTGAGGGATTAGGGTTTAAGGGTTTAGGGTTTTAAGGGTTGAAGTATTAAGGGTTGAGGGTTGAGGGATTAGGTTAGAGAGTTTACTTGGGTTTAAGGGTTTAAGGGTTGAGGGTAGAGGATATTGGGTTGATAGTAGAGGGTAGAGGGTAGAGAGTTTAAGGGTTTAGGGTTTAAGGGTTTAGGGTTTAGGGTTGAGTGTCTAAGGGTTTAAGGGCTGAGGATATAGGGTTGAGGGATTAGGGTAGAGAGGGAGGGATGGATGTAGGGAGAGATGGAGGAAGAAGTGAGATAGAGAGAAGTGAAGAAGAGGATGGAGGTACAAAGATAGATGAGGGTTGAGGATCCAATGTATAGGGTAGAGGGGAGAGAGATGGAGGGAGTGAGTGAGTGAGAGAGAGACCTAAGAGAGGGAGAGGGGGTAGGAGGGAGAGACCTGGGAGGAGAGAGAGGGAGGAGTGGGAGAGAGATAAATGGAGGAGGGGTTAATAGAGGGTAGAGGGTTTAAGGGTTTAGAGTTTCATGGCTATGTTTTAGGGTTTACTACATGGGTAGAGGGGGAGAGAGATAGAGGGAGTGACCTGAGAGAGGAGAGAGACCCTGAGAGAGGAGAGGGGTAGGACTAGAGGGCTGAGGAGAGAGGAGGGGGAGGAGGGAGAGAGATAGAGGG